>JAXQGN010000505.1:0-19043 GCA_037039805.1 Irpex sp. M6601 | reverse complement strand
CGGACGTTATAATATCCTACACCGCAAGATAAGTACCTCGATTGAACATATCAAGAGCGACGAACGTACCGTTTGAGCGACCACACTGGGCGCAGGGTGGTGTTGGCGTCGCATTGCCCGCCGGTAACGACTCTCGATGCCACCCGTACAAACGCGCTGCCGTCACGTATATCTGCTGGTGCCAGCAGTAGATTCAGGGTGCCAAGCAACGAGTCGAGGTGCTGAGAGGACAAAGACAAGTGTAGTAGTAGTTGAGCGGTAGTAAAGGTGAAAGGGCTCCCAGAAAGCCATTCAGCAGCAAGACACGCCGCTCAAGATAAGTAGGGACTATTCGAAGGGTGATACTATGCATGAGAGTCGATACAACACATCTCAAGAGCGTACGACACGCACCAAGTGACCTCTTGCAGCCCATGTCAACGGTCGCGCGACATCCGAGTCTTAGCAGCCTCCTCACGAGCTCGTTCGCATCCGCGTATAGGATATCGTGCAAAGTCGCGAAGGTGTGAATGTCAGATGCGTACTATAACGATAGCAGACAATATCAGTGTCCCAGCCAATTGGGGTGTACAGTCGAGTAAGTAGACCACTCACCGAACAAAATCTAGAGATAGCCTGGGCACTTGACCTCGCGTAATGCTCGTATTTCTGGACTGCATAGCTATGGAAGAGCATCGTCGCAGTTGACTCGAAACCTGCGCACTGTCTAGAAGCTGAGCTTGAAGTGAAGCGAGATGTCGTGAATGGCGATGGTCGTAGGGGAAAACTAAGCTCAGACGGACCAGCGCCTCGTTCAACCTTCTTCCCTGCTCTCCTTCTCACCCTGCCGCAGTCTAACGTCAACCAGGTGGTCCACTCCCTTGGTCTATGCTTGAGCCACAGCGCTGCACTCCTCGGTTATGAAGATGGTTGGCTCGGTGACAAGTAATCTCAAGACATTCACACCGCTTAAGTCCTCCTAATCGACGTCCGTACTCGTTGTATGCATCTCCATAGCACTCACAAGCCCGTTGCGAGTCGACGTCATTGAAGACTGAGAAGGATCTTGGAGAGTTGCACGGCTTCTGGGTGCGTATCCTATCCTCCATCTATGTTGCGCACGTTCATGAACATCCCCGTTCACTATCAGTTGCCTCCTGCACCGCACCTGTTGTAGCTGCCGTGCACGTCGCGCATTGTAGTGAGGCATTACACGGAGTACGCCTGCTCACCGGATTCGCGTTCATGGTGTGTGCTCCCACCGACTCGTTAATACTTTCTGCTACAGTTGTCCTCACATATATCTCCCGATCGAGATGGGAGGACTGACAACACTTCCCAGTCGACAACATCGGTCCATTCATTCATCCAGAAACGTCAATTTTCGTCGTCACGCTCGCTGGTTTGGCGAGCTTCTTGCACGCCCTCTGAACTGCGCCGCCGCCACCACGGTAGCCTCTGCCTCTGCCGTCGACGAGAAGGCGTACTGGAGATGAACGTATCAAGCCCTCTCGTCGACCTATCGCCAGTATGGCGCACGTGGGTTCTCAACGAAAACGTCAACGATACTTCAACTCATTCCCGACGAGTTCTCGCAGCTCGACCTCTCGGCATTTCATTGTCGATGGATCTACTCGGGCTGTTGGACCGTGGGCAAAGCGCAGAGATGTACAAATGGTGCAAGGCGGCTCTGATTCTGTGATTGTTGGTTAACGTCTGGAGTCTCATCGTGTTGACGTCTACTTATCCCTGCGCAACTCGCCCCTTACCCCACCTTCAAAACGGCATTTTCGCAAGCAAATGGCGGTTTTATACAATACCACTTCACCTCCCTTGCCCGCTGTCTATCCAATTGCGCCTACCGAGGGACCGCTATCAATACTCGGAGATTGAAGTTGTTCGTCGTCGAGTCATTACCTCAAACGCGACGTGAGAGATCTCCAGTTCCTCAAAGCCGTGCCACCGCTGCCACCTGTGTATTCGATCGGTGTGTCGGGTTCCCTTACGCGTTGGTGGCTCCCTTGCGCTGCGTTCGACGACGCCGAGTTATTCGTCAGTGTGCTCCCGTAATCTATATGTATGCATGTCACATGAAATATATTTATCTCGTCTCGAATTATTGTTTATACAGATTGTCCATCTCTCTATGTACTGTGCTACGAAATGCAGCCTACTGCGATACCCTTGAGAGCAAACGACGGACGTTGCCTCTGCTCCGACAGTTCCCTCAAAGACGCGTACCAATCGCATGTTCGACCCAATCATCCAAAGCAGAATCGTGTAACAGTGCGAGGGAGGCCTCGATAGTTCAATACGTCGATGGGAACGCATCCTTTTGTCAATCCAGAGAAAAACGACGACGCTACGCACCATTGTACCCGTCCACTAACGCCTTTCGTGCTCACGAACGCGTCCGGGGATGTCACCGTCGACAAGAAACCTGAAGCATAATACACACCTAAATTCAAAACTTCAGGGTTCCGCCGCTCGTAGCGTTCTCGAACGGTCCAGGCGCGACGACTACGCGAAGGTGGTAGTCGTTTCTCGCAGTCTCGTGAATCTCCGGAAGATTGGCTGACAGAGAGTGTGCGGGACGGCGCACACAAGCTATGCCTCGACTCGCGCAAGCCGCATATACCTCACCAAGCTATCTGTACGGACGTTCGTTAGCTCTCCCAATAATATAATCACCGTGTTCACGTACTATGACCTCGACCCACTCCAGCGTAGACGTGCCGCCAGGAGAGTTCCGCAAGAAGTCTTCTAGCCATCTCGCGATAGCCTTTCAGAGCGCCGAAGGTTGATTGTGCCCGTGTGTCGTGTCGCTGAGCGTATGTCGTGTTACCTCTTGTCGTATTCTCTGCAAGTGTGAGGTTTCCGCGGGGTTGTGTGTGAGCAGTACGGAGAGGGATGGTCGTGGGTGACGGAAAAACCCGCAACACGGCAGGGTGCGAGCAAGACCGACATCATCTGACGATATCGTGAGTCTGTGCGAGCGAGTTGGTTGTCCGGACGTTTAAAGAGAGAGACGATGTATCGAGGCCGGAGAGGTACGCTGCATCGGGTGTTGTTGCTGCAGTGAAAAGGGCCGGGGGATGGGAGCGGGGGCACCGGAGTGCTCACAAGGGCGAGCGAAAGCGTACGCAACTTCGAGCTAAGTGAGGACGCTGCGACAGGTTGTTTGATACGTCAGATAACGCATTTTTAGAGCAAAGTAACACGCACCGAGGGAATTCACACCACCCACTCGCATCCTCGTTCCTCACAGAGAACCACTCCTCGAGCTATGCCGGTCGACAGGCTGAGACCCCGCGCAGAGGAGACATCATCCAGTCACGAACTCGTTATATCCACGCCACGACGCTATCAGCTGCCAGGTAGAGGAGCCTTAGTTCGCGAATATTTGCACAGTGCAGCATACTACTCACCAAAAAGATAGAGATCGCGTCGAGGTCGCCGGTGCTTGCTGACCACGAGCGGTGCGTTCGTAGCAAGGGTACACGCGCAGAGCAGAGTCCGTGAGTCTGTGGTGGACGTCGAGAGAAAGGACAGCAATCGATGACGTAACGTGCCAGAGCGGTCAAACGGTCCGGCGAGAGCAAACTTGAAGTCACGGTCACGGTAGACCATGATCATCCCCTTCCTCGCGTCGTTCATACAGTACCGATACCTACTGTACCAGCACGCGTAACCTCATCAGGCTCCTGTCACGACACCCCCTTGGACGCGTTGTCAACACGAAGACAGTCAGGCTGGTGGCTACGGCCCATTAACAACCTCCAGATACGCGTCGCTGTCTATTCGCCTCGATGTCAATCCGACGAGTCCACTCGTGTATTATACACCGAGGGTCTGGGAAAGTAAGCCAGCTGCCGGTGATCGGTGAGTACTGTATCGTCTACCTATAGCTCGTCCGACACCAGTCATCCTAATCTCTCCTACCCGTCGAGCTAGAGCCCCGCTCCCCTCGCCATCGCTACTATCATCGCTACCGCAACACTAAGCCCCTGAAGACAGCCAGTTCGAAGACTACGACTCAGTGACGACCCCCAGATACGTGTCGCTATCTGTCCACCTCGACCTCCATTCGGCGAGGCTACTCGTGTGCTATGCGTGCGTACTGTGATACGACGGAGGCTGGAAACGGTCGGGAGAGTTTAGAGGTTTCTCGGTGAGTATCCTGTTGTTTGCACATGGTGCTTGTGCACGCTAACGAACGTCCCCGTTTGTTCGATCACAGTTAGCTCTCTTACACATCCGAGTCGAGCCAGTGCTCCTACGCGCATCTAACACGACCGTACGCGATACTTGCTGTGCTGTGAACTCTGACGTTGACATGTTACTCTCTGCTCGCGTTCAGACCTCTCTGCAAGCAACTTGACGGTAGTCTCTGGGACAACCCAACAACCTCAGTCCTTACCCACTATACCACCCCAATGACAAGGCGACACGCATACATTTTGTCCGCACGCTCCTCTCTAACGGTTTCTTTTCTCGCGTTGCGAAGCGATGGGCCGGGAGAGCTGCACGGTTTCCCGGTGTCTCGGTGAGTACTATACCATCTGCCTGTGGTCCGTTCAATACTAGTCAGCCTGTGGTTCGTTCAACACCAGTCAGTCTTAGCTCTCTTGCGCGTCGAGCTAGGGCCCCTCTGCTCCCGTTCTTGTTATCGCCGCCGCACCACTGTGCCCTTGAAGATAGTCAAACGAACAGTCACGACCTTCAGAGACGTGTCGATACCTACTCGCCGCGATGTCAACCTGATGAGGCGACTCGTGTGCTATACAAAACTGTTGCTCATCTGTACCGTGATTCGACGGAAGAGTAAACCTGTTGCCCGGTGAGTATCTTATCGTTTTTCTGCGGTACTCGTGCATGCTGACGTTCGTTCATTGTTATTAGTTAGCTGACGTAGCTCTTAAGCTAGAGCCCTCTCTGCCGTATGCGATGCTTCCTCCGGTCAACTCTCGTCCTGATGGTCCCGTTACTTAACAACAGTCAATCTGCGATAACCCAACAATCCCGAGACAGGTACACTTTGACCGCTACGCTGCCGAGAACTCAAGGCGACGTGCGTATGTTTCGTATACAGACTCACATTTGATGGGTTCTCTCCTCAGCGCTGCGAACCGATGAAGGCTGGGATAGACTGGGAGTGTTTCTCTGTGTCTCGGTGAGTACTGCCAGTATCATCTGCTCCAACTTTGTAGTACCCGGCGTGCATGCTGACACTCAACCCATTCTTCCAGCTTCCTTATTATATGGTACTATGGTGAGTTGTCATGTCGAAATGCTATCGTCCACTCTCATTCTTTGATTCTAATTACCCCCACTTGCCGCAGCAACTGCAGAGGCGGACAAGACGCTCCAGTGATAGCCCGCCATGTTCTTCGCCCTCTCTCCTGTTATAGTGCTCCATCGTCGCTGCAGCGACTGCTGCTTCCACTTCGCTCCCTCGTCCATCGCGCTGTTGACAACGGCCACACCGGCCTCCAGTGTAGTCGCACTCTCCTGTTGATTGGTCTCCAAGTCCAAACTACCATATCTTAAGATGGCTGGCTCATGAGTTTCCACTTATCCTGTTCACGCTCAATATGCCATGCAACAAATCTTGGATGCTAGGTATCTTGAAAACAGGCATTGGTCATCAGGGAACTTCACCCAGCGATAAGAACCTCAAAATACCATCTCACTATGGCTTAATGCTTCGATGTCAAGCAGCACACATTGTGTCGTGTTCCCTCTCATGAGCGAACATCTGTCACGCAAGAGTCATGAGACAATGAGGGTCTGGAATAACTTGAGTGCTACGGTTATCGGTGAGTATTGTAGTGATATTGACAGTTGTATGTGCGCATTCTAACACATATGGTCATCCTTGTTAGCTTGATATTGGCTCTGTCGTTACAGTCAAGTTCCAGATTGACTGAAGCTCTCACACTCAATGAGACTCATGACACAACTGTATGCGGTGCTCACCACGGTGAGATACCGAGTTGCTATGTTATGCCGCTCCAGTCTCGTTTATAACTTACAAGGCTGTCCACCACCTGTAGAGGCTGACAACATGCTCCAACCACCAAAGCCTTGAACCACTGTGTCATTTAGAACCTTCCATCTGTCATTCACCATGTTTCACACGCCTCCGTGAACATCACTCTGCATCCAGCACATGTGGCAGTTCCAATATTGGCACACTTGTCAATCTGTCAGCTATTTTGAGCGATCGCACTGGGCGCAGGGTGGTGTTGGCGTCGCATTGCCCGCCGGCAACGACTCTCGATGCCACCCGTACAAACGCGCTGGCGTCACATATATCTGCTGGTTCTGGCAGTAAATCCAGTGTACTACGCAGCATCGAAGCGTATGGTCGTGGTGATTAAGGTGAGGGTAAAGGGATAGGTGAATCGTGGTAAGGGCTCCTAGAAGGTCATGCAGAATACGTCGCTCAAGATAAGTAAGGCCTATTCGAAGAGTGATACTGTGCATGAGACTCGATACAATACATCTCAAGAGGGAACGGCGCGCACCGAGTGACCTCCTACAGCCCATGTTAACAATCCCGTAACCTCTGTGCAGCCTTCTCCTCATTTCCAATCCTTTGATACGCTGACAAACTTGTTCACGTTCGCGTATAGAGTACTGTGAGCAGCCGTGAAGTGGTTGACGCGTACTATAACGATAGCGGACAACATAAGTGTTTCAGGTCATTGGTGTGTACAGTCTAACAAGTAGGTACTCACCGAACGAGACCTGAAATGTAACCTGGCCATTTAACGTCGCGTTACGCTCATATTCCTGAACTGAAGAGCATCGTTGAATTGACTGCCATGCTGCCGAGGAGTTGTGTTGTGTGGAGGCGAGGTGAACGCGACGGTCAAGTTGGATTGAGACGACCCGGCGCCTCGCTCGACTGCTCTTCGTCCCTCCTCAGCTCTCCTCTCCCTCTTACATCAGTGCCCTCAATGCAGCCTCACACTAACCGGGTAGTTGGAAGGACGTCCACTGATTCGACTCATCGGTTCTGGGCCACGCTCAAACGGCCACGTCGCGCCCTTGGACGACCGAACGACCTGAAGGCGGTCAAACAGGCTATTACAGTCCAGTAACAACTTCAAAATACCCTCGAACCGTCTTCCCCTTTGCCTCAATTCCAAGCATGCGGACACTCGTTGTATGCACTTTATAGAACTCACAAGCCCGTCGACGTTGATCAAGTCTGAATTGGGAGAGATTCACGGTCTCTAGATGCGTAGCCTACCGTCTCTGTACTGCGCACGCTCACGAACGTCCCGCTCACTATCAGCCACCTTCTGCTTCGCATGTGTGAAGCTTGCGTGGGCGTCGCACCTTGTGGTGAGTTTGCACACGGAGTACGACCCCCCAGTGCATTCACTTTACGGTACGCCATCCCAACAGACTCGTTTCTGATAACTTCTGCTACAGCTATACATTCCATGCATCCCCAACCGACCTCAGAGCACTGCTCCCGTCCTCCACCCATGAATACTCGATACCTCTCGCTCACAATCGACACCCTCCACCATGCTTAGCTTCTCACATACCCTTCGAGCTGCTACCGCCGCAGCCACTATAGCTCTACCATCGACACCCGGGCCTCGCTGGAGCCGAATGTAACCCACCTGCTCTTCAATCAGTCGCTGCCGGTCAGTTTCCAGCGGAAATGATTACGATACTTTCTCTACTCCCGACGGACACTCTTAGCACGATCGATCTCTCGGTGTTGCGTCGTCGACGTCGCGTGCTCCAGGTTGAATGGACTAGGGCCATTGGACTGTGGGCGAAACGCAAATTTACACGGTATAAGAGGACTTGGATCTTGTGAGTGCCATGTAAAGCCTCGTATGATGCTGACATTCGCCATCTGTCTCCGCGTGGTCCCCAGGTCCCCTCCCTCGTTCGCTCTGGTCGCAAATAAGCATCCCCCCATCAAAGGAGAGAAACGCCTTCGAGTTCACTAAGTGCACGTGCCATCGAGGTCGACCAAGAACGAGAGCATCTGGACTAACATTCGACGTCAATCCTCGAATTACGATAAGGTACGCACGAGTACGACTCGGGAGAGACAAATGCACGCCGTGGCACCTCAGAAGGCGTTGGTCGTCGACTCATGGCCCCGAACGCGACGTAGGGCTATACGTACCCGGACGATTGCTTAGACGACTTCCATTAAGCCACCGTCAGAACGACTCGCGGTCCGCCGACGTGCCTTTTTCGCGATCCCCGTTCAACGACGATGCTCTCTCATCGGTACTTCCCCGTATACCGCACAAGTGTAGATTAAACGAAAAATATTTCTGTCGTCCCTATATGGAGGCGTACATCGCTGTTCTATCTACTGTGCTAGACGTACAGCCTACTGCGATACCCTTGCGAGCAAACGATGGACGTTGCCTCTGCTTCGACAGTTCCCTCAAAGACGCATCCTGGTCGCACGTCCGACCCAAACCCCCAACATAGAAACTTGTGACAGTGTCAGCGAGGTCTCAAAAGTCCACTACGTCGACGGTAATGCATCCTTTTGTCAGACCAGAGAAGACGAACAACGCCACGCACCATTGTACCCGTCCACTAACGTCTTTCGTTCCCACGAACGAGTCTAGCCATACTAACGTTGACCGAAATATGTGAAAGTACAATACCCACCTCAATTCAAAACTTCACGCTTTAACCGTTCCGTCGCCGCAGTGTCTCGAACGAGTACGAGTACGACGACGACAACATGGCAGTACTGATCCCTCGCAGACTCGTGAATCTCTGGAAGATTGGCTAACAGTTTGAACATCGGGTGTCGCATATAAGCTATGCATCGACTCGCGCAAGCCGCATATACCTCATCAAGTCATCTGTATGATTATTCGTTAGCTCTCCCAATGATAGGATTAATTTGTGTACGCACCATAGCTTTCTCCAACACGGACAACACACAGCAATTGGTGTGCCGTCGTGAGATGTCCTCCTGGACATCCTGCAGCAGCCTGTTGGCGCGTTCGAGAGTGAGATGAGTAGGCGTGATGCGTAGTGGTGGTGGCAAAGCCTCAGAAGGGTTTCTTGCGCGTTACGTTGCCTCGAGGGTCGGGCCAGCGAGACTCGTTCCGTGATTCGTCGTGGGTGTGTCGTGGAGAGGGATGGATACGGGGCATAGAAAGGCCCTGCGAGAGGTTAGGGTGCAGCGTGGATCGACACCATGGACTGAACGCCCTCCATGCGAGCGTATTGTATTCAGAACGTCCCGTGAAGATTGCGAGGTCGAAAGGCCAAATAAGGGGTAGTCGATTAATCGAAGTTCTTCAACGTAGTCGGCAGCGCAGAACGGCAATCTAGTCGAGTAAACGCATAACATCGCCGTATTGATTAGGAGAGGCAGATGAGGAGAGACCTGGCACGCACCGAGTGAATTCGTACATCCCACATCCCTACACGCTCGTCCTCCGCTGCCCAGTATACCAGCGAAGAGTTCGGGTTGAGGGGCTCGCAGACGGTGACGACGCCGTTATATGCCCCATTCTACTAGCCAGATTCAAAGTAGAGCAGTGTTAGGTCGTGGAGGCATACGTCGTCCAGCAAAATGCTCACCAAATGAACGAGACCGCGTCGAGGGTCGCTGGAGCTTGCTGTCGACGAGTGATACGCCCAAGTCGCCGACAGTGAGAAACCACTGGTCGAGCTGAAGAAACCACCCCCGTCAAGTAAGGCTGCCCACAGTGTCGAGCAGCGTGGAAAGAGGGTGGCTCGCCTGAGTCTGTGGTGGACGTCGAGACTCGAGAAGAGGACAGCAACCGATGACGTCACGCGCTCAAGCAGTCAAACGGACCGGCGAGAGGAAAGTCGCAGTCACGGTCACGGTAGACCAACGTCGACGTCTCCTTCGCCACCCACCACGATCTGCCCAATAAATGACACGGTGCCCCATAGACAACCTACAAACACGCGGTGTCGACTCCTCTTCGCGTCGATGTCCACTTGATGAGGCTACGTTTGTGCTAGCCTGAGAGAGCTCCACGGCCGAGCCACTGTGCGTGCTACTCAGGCTGAACGTCCTCGTTCGCTCGATGCCCTTGGATGTGCGGCGAACTTTCGCCCGCTAGTATGGTCAAGCTCCAGATACGCGTCTGTGCCCTCGATTTCGCCCAATTTGCACCGGGAAGTGATCGAGGCTAGGACGTCTTTGGGAGAGTAAGGCGGTGTCTCGGTGAGTACTGTGTTGTTTGCCCATGGTACTTGTGCACGCTAACGACGTGACGTTCTTAGCCCTCAATATTAGCTGGTTTGAGCCCTCTGACACGTCGAGCTTAACTTCAGTCCGTAGGTGCGCCTAACGCGACCGTACTGTGAGCTCTGGTGTTGGTACGTTACCCTCCGGTCTCGTTCCCGACCTCCCTGTGCCTCCCTGACGAGCAAGCACCTTAACGATAGTCTCTGAAACAACCCAACGACCTCAACTTTCTCACTGGCACCTCGGCGACAAGGCAACACACATAGATTTTGTGCGCACGCTCTTACGCAACGGCTTCTTTCTCGGCGTTGCGAACCGATGGGCCAGGAGAGCTGCGCGGTTTCTCGGTGATCGGCGAGTACTGTATCGTCTGTCTTTGGTTCGTTTAACTCCAGTCAGTTTGTGGTTCGCTCTCCACCAGTTAGCCTGTGGTTCGTTCAACACCAGTCAGCCCGAGCTCTCTCGCGCGTCAAGCTAGGGTCCCTATGCCCCCTCTTCATTGCTGCTGTAATTGCAACCCTCCACACCGTACGCCTGAAGACAGTTTTGCCTGTGATTCGTTCAACGCTAGTCTGCATGTGGTTCGTTCCAACACCAGTCAGCCTGAGCTCTTTTGCCCGTCGAGCCAGACGCACTCTCCCTCTTCGTTATTGCTGTCATGGCCGCCGCAACCACTGCGCACTGCAGATAGTTAGATCGGCGACTGTGGCTCAGTGACGACCTCCGGATACGCATCGACATCTATTCAACCCGATGTCAACCTGACGAGGCCACTCGTGTGCTATGCATGATTGTCATGCGTGCGTATCGTGAAGCGACGGAGGTTGGGAAAGGGTCTAGGAGAGTAAAACGGGTTCTAGGTAAGTATCTTGTTGTTTGCCCATGGTACTTGTGCATGCTAACGAACCCCTCGTTAACTCTCTTACACATCAAGCCACTGCTTTTACGCGCATCTAACGCGACCGTACGCAATGCCTGCTGTTGTCAGCTCTCGTGTCAAGGTGTTGTCCTCTAACCTTACAGACGAACAAGCATCATGACGGTAGTCGAACGAGCGATAGCTGTCCAACCCAAGAACCTCAGGATGCACTCCTATCACCTCGCCGCCAAGATTTCAATCTCTATACACTCATATGTGTAAAAGCTTCTCAGCGCCGCAAACCGATGAAAGCTGAGTTGGACTACGAGAATTTCTGGTTTCTCTGTTTCTCGGTGAGTTCCATGTCGTCCGTTCGAACTTCGTATATCCGTGTGTGCTGATGTCGAACCTATTCGCTCGATACTAGTTGCCCTCTCCTACGCACTCATCAGCGTCCTTACAAACACCGACCCTGACTCGGAGTAGTGTTTGTCAACGTCAACTTCTCTCTCTTCCCGCTATCATCTTAAGCCCAGCCTCCTCAACTCGTGCTCCCTAAAACCCCCGAATATGCGGTGGGCTTTCGACTACTATTACTAGTAGTACTAGTAGTTACCTGTGACGCTGTCACGGCACGAGAGGAACTCAGAATCGCTCCGAGCATCACAAGTTCCCCCGCTCTCTGTAGACATACTCTGATAGTGTTGACCAAGGGTAGGGGTAATCATCAAGGGTCAGGGGTAGGAGTACAGGAGGGTAAGGGTAGGGGTATGAAAAATTATACCCCTGGACCCTTGTGGACCCCTAAGTGTATAGTCAATGTATGCACAGCTAGTGATATTGTATATGTGTGCTTATGTGACACTGGAGTTCTTTTCAGTATTCTTCAACGCAAAGAGGGTTTTTCTACATTATTGTGCACTACTATGTGAGGATTGTTCTTTCTCTCTTGTTCCTAAACAATGTACTCAATAGAGGACTCTACACTCATGTTCTTGCATAGTGTTACTTCAGACATTTAGCTGTTAGTATCAACATATATTCTGAATGTCTCTGAGCTTTTAAAACATGTCCTGAACTCTGTCAGAATGCTCTCAAGCAAGATTCATCAGAAATATAACTGTATTCACTTTACCATCTTTTATAGATCACATAATATGTTTTCCTCCAGGCATAGTATATTAAAACATGTCAATAGATATGTTATGCACCTATTAACATTTATAGACTTTGGTTTCAAGTTCTCATCCATTCATGAGCTCAGGTGTGTTGAAAATGCACAAATCAATCAAATACAACATATCCATATAAAATTGTCTCACAAAATGTCATACCATACGACTTATCATTACATTAGTAGGTACATACCCTTTGTAATACCCTTTATACCCTTTCATACCCTTGTACCCTCACTGACCCTTGAACTACCCCTACCCTTGGGGAAGGGTAGGGATAAAGCAAGGGTAAGGGTAGGGGTACAAGGACTTTAAGGGGGGGGTAGACCACTGTGCCTGCGAGAAGCAAGACCGCACACTGCGGCTAAGTTACCTGAGCACATTCACAGCCCGCACTGTACGCAACCAGCCTGCATACGTATACGCAACCCCCGCACTCGCAAGTTCTAGTGATAGGCAGGGGTGGGGGTAACCCTTAAGGATCAGGGGTAAGGGTACTGGAGGATGAGGGTGAGGGTTGGTAGCGGTCAACCCTCATAAACCCCTCATACCCTTGATCAATATTGCCTATGTAGTGCAGCTGTTACATCATGTCCTAGGGTAGAGGGTTCAATTCCGCGCGTTTGCATTTTTATACCAAGCAATGTTTCTATCTTAGGCTTATATATCTGGTATTCCGTGCAATCAATGTGCCGAAACTTGTCTATCTACTCTCTCAAGCATGTGGTGGCAAATTAACTCCTTGCAAAGAAGCTTTCAAGATAGCCAGAAGGATATTCTCTCTCTTGAACACCAACTCGCTGCTAAAGACTCTCAGCTCACGAAGACGGTAGCCGAGCTCAGGAAGTTAAAAACACGCTGATGTATACTAGATTTGGTCCAAATCTAGTATACATCAGTGTAATGCAATATTCTTGCTGAGCGTGTATCTACATGTAATGCTGCTAATGCAGCTCAGAAAGCACACAAGGTGACCAAAAATGTATTATTGGAAGTTAAGTTCACTATACCAGCAAAGAGAACTAGACCAGACATCTGAAGCAAGAAAGGGTGGGCACCAGCGCCACTGCCGATTTTACTAGTAGCTCAAGCGCGTTGTTCAACGATGAGCAGAAATCTGGGCACCAATGCATTTGTATGTATGTCTAGAGGCTTGAAAAAGTGTTACTGAAGTGTGTGACTACTTATAGCCATGCGTGAATACAAGCTAGATAACTTCAACATGACCCAGACATGTTTTCGCTTTGAGGCCTGAGGCTTCACACTCATGTTCACATGTACCATATATCATATAAGAGCTCACTGCCAGTCAAACGGGTGTAATTTACTGAAATTGAATACTATTTATTGAGCCCATAGTGTTGGATCCCTCCGTATACATCGACCAACATATACTAGATTTGGTACAGGGCGGAATGAAGGTTGTAACGTGCGTGGCTTGTTGCGGCATCTTCCAGCCAATCACATTGATCCCTTTCTAGTTCTTCCCATACCTTGGTTATTTTCATGTTGTATGTTCCAGCTCTTTTTGTCTCATTCTCTAGTCCCTTTGACACTATTCTATTGTGTCCCAGTCCATGGCACACTTATGCTAGCTTAAACACAGATTTCCCTTATGTTTATCCACGGCCATTTGTATTTACCTTAGTGCCAGAAAACCTGATGTATAAAAGACCTTCTTGAGCTACGCTGAGAAGGCAGCATTCCTTGCAATAGCAGTATTTATCCCTGTCTTTTGCTGAGGTTTCACTCTCCCCTTTCCCCAGTGCGACACTTGGCAACTGTGATGGTTGCTGACGTCACAAAGGTGCTCACGGTATTAAAACCCCAATGCTGTTGCTTGGTTGAGGTGAATGCGCGGCAAGTCTCGGCATCTGGCAGAGTAACTGCTCACTACTTGTCCAATGAACGAACATTATCACTAATGTGTCTCATTTAATAGCCACTAGCATTTACCCGTCACTATGGGACAATACACTATGATGGTGACACATAGTTGAACAGCTGCATGTTCCGGGCTTCTGAAAACAGCATTTTCCGCTTGTTCTGTCATCGCCACGTGCCAGTGTACACGCCCGCCACAAAACCCTTCGACTCATGGAATCCTTCCATCCCGTTCTTGTCACCCCCGGATTGCTGTACTTGTTGCGGATCTTCAAATTAACTACAGGACCCTGGAAACTGCGGATGTCCATGTGCTTTGCGTGCTTTCCCCTCGGACGACCAACTCATTGCTTCTTTTCATCCAACGGGCGTACCTCCTCAGTTTTATTGGACAGATTGAAATAGCAGGCTGAGCAGCCCATCAAATTGGTCGCTAGTGCCCCTAGCCTTGTGTTTGCAACTCCCAACGACTGCCCCTTTGGACCATATGACTACTACACCACCTCCTGCACTAGTGCCCGCTACTCTTGCCTTTCCATTTGCTGTTGTACTCCTCCCCACATGATTCTGCATTTCCTCCGCTTCTCATTTGTCCATGCCCATGTTCCGTGCTGCACTATCCTTTCTGTACCATTCCATTGTACCTGTTTCATGCTATATTTTACCCTATGACTTGTTTCTTGGCACAGATCGTGTCATTTCTTCTTACGCTCACTTAGTCACCCATGGACGATTATTTCTCTAAGTTCGATTTTACTTATGGACACGCCACGGTATATAAAGAGACCTGTACTCATAGAATAGAGATAAGCAATCCATCCGCTACAGTTTACCTCTCAAACTTGTGTCCCAAACTCCTTCACTACCTCTACACTTCTCTTCACAAAAACCTCTTATTGCAACTCTGTGACTCTGCATTACTGCAACTGCTTTATACTGTATTTGCGACTGCGACTGCGACTGTGTTACTGTGTTTCCCCTGCAACTCTACGTGTTCCATTTCTGTGTGTCCGATCTGTGCGTTTGCATTCCGTCCTACCTTCCTCCCCGGATCTCGTAGTTCCGTTGTACCAATGGGCTGTGTTAGAGTCTTCTGCAATGCCTTGGTGCTTGTACGTGGTTGACCAGTCTTAGTAGGACATATACTTCTGTCTACGGATGGAAGACACTGCTGTGTGTGTCCCGATTGTCGTTCTGATTCTGTCGCTAGCAGCCACACTTGACCTAGTGTTGAGTTCGGATTGACTACCTTTGCGTTGTTGCGCTGGTTGTTGGTTAGTCAGTCCTGGGACTCAGAGACCCTTGCATCACTACACACTCCCTTGCTTATTGCAGGCCATATTATCGCTCTGTTCCGGGGTTAGATGATTTGTAGGTTCTTGTCTCTTATCCAAGCGCGGCTTGGTGTCTCAATGTGACTATGACCGTACATCACTGGTTCGCAGTGCTGTCTATCTGCTGTATGCATTCTAACATCCCCAGTCTGGCAGTTGCTTCTTCTGTTCTGTCAGCCATGGATACATGAATATAATTATGACATCTTACCCACTAATTTGCGTGTGAACTAATGTGATGTGTCACATACAGTTGGGAGCCTAGTCCTGACATATGATACATTGAGTTGTTTAACAGGTTTTAACACTCTGTTATAATCACTTCCGCTGGTACTGCTAACAAAGGTAGACATCTGATAACACATCCAGACAATGCCAGTGGTCTGTCCTCTTGTCTTCCATGTTTCTACCATGTGTGTCATCATCACATTTAATCAAAATTAATACTATTTGACAGGTTCCATGGTTGACTAAGG
Source organism: Irpex sp. M6601 (assembly GCA_037039805.1). Classification (NCBI taxonomy): domain Eukaryota; kingdom Fungi; phylum Basidiomycota; class Agaricomycetes; order Polyporales; family Irpicaceae; genus Irpex; species Irpex sp. M6601. The sequence goes on along the minus strand of JAXQGN010000505.1, from coordinate 3,099 downwards.
ACGGGGAGGAAAATTATTGGTCTAGTAATGCTATCCTACTTATGTTGACTACACTAGCTACAAGAATCATAACATGGGGAATTTCTCTCTGATCTTCTGCACAAGACCAAGCTGTCTGATCCTGTAGAACTCCCTGTAGATCTCCTCATCAGCCTGGATGCTTCGAGACGCCATGCAAAGTGTCAAAAGCCATTCAGTGAAATTGTCTTCAAAGAGGCTTTTTTCAGGCTCAAATAGTAAGATCCATTGTTCATATTCCCACTCCCAACTAGCTGCTCTGATATTTTGTCTCTGGATATGTTCCAGACAGGCCTTGGTAACAGTATTGACTGTAGTTTTCAACTCTGTAGAGGAGTCATGAATGAACTGAACAAGTGCATGGGCCTGACTTGTAGTAGGAGAGCCAGTACCAGTGAGTTCATGTTCTTTAGCTGAAGTAGAGTTTTCTGTTGATTTATAGACAACTTGAGTCAAGGCCCTGAGCAGAGTTCTGAACTGATCCTGGTATTGAAGAGTGTCTTCCCTGTCAATAAGACGGATTCCAAAATAAAGGATCTGGAGGGCATGTGTGAGCCTAGAGTAGATCTTCAAGGGGCAATGCTCGAAGATAGCAGGGTTTGAAAGTGTGTTGGTCAGGTTCTGAAGCATCTGCCCATCAACTGATATAAAGTCAGAATTAGAGTGATACGGGCTATATAGTTAATATACCTTTCAGCACTTCATAGCCTGAGTCAGTGCATACATTAATGAGTGTCAAATGTGGCACTTGACCAAGTGCTTGCCAAATAGCCAGTGTGTCATTTGGTTGAGAGAGACAACTCTTCATTACAGATCGTAATCGCTCTGGGATCCATATACGCCTTGCTATATTGGCCAAGTTCCACATACTAACTAGAGCACCGATAGTGTGAAAGTTTCTGGCTTCCTGCTTTGTGACAGATGATAGTACTAGTACAGATGTAGCATTGTTAGACTTCGTCTCTTGCAATAATGCAATGATAGAGTCTGATAACAAGTTCATAGCACTATTGCATAAATCAGGTCCTAGGTGGTAGTCATCATTCCAAGCACTCCAAGGCCAAGATGTCATGTCTCCTTGCAATGAGAAGGGTTTAGAAGGGCATATGTCCCCAGAGCTGCGGAAAATGCTGTCTGCAATGATTTCAAAGTTTTTCAGGTGCAGTTCCCCACTCCAGTTGTGATCTTCAGCTCTGCCGTTCATACAGGCAAAAAGCCTATAGTAAGCATAAAGCTTGTCCACAGATTTCTCACCGCTTTTGACAAGGGCCCATACTATGTCTGTATTATGTTTCTCAAGAAGCTTCACTCCCGATTGAGGAAACTGAGGATGGTTGGTAGAGAACAGGAGGTAAAGTGCATGCAGACCAACATCTTGTGTCATCCATTGATTATCCTTTGACTTACTGAACTGCACATGAAGGTGATGACAGAGGATGTTGATGATGCCAGTGTATGCTGGTCTGGTCAACAATTCCAACTCCACATCGTACCAGGGGCAAGAGAGCAAGTTAGTTCTCTGTACACGTGGCTCAATCAGGTGGTACAGAAACTTGACTATATCCTCCCACTCGGGCTCCTGGATTTGCTGGAGAGACTCAAAGATCACAGTGCCAATGAGTTCATCATTGGATTGGACACTGTCCACCTCAGCAAGTATTTGTAAGTCTGAGGAGTCCGTAGTGATTAATTTCCTCTCATCATGCCGCCATGAGTAGGCCCACAGAGAGTTAGAGGCTTTTCTTGTCCAAGTATGAAGCCAGTGACCTGATGGAGCCTTCCTACACAACCAATAGCCACCTGATGCCACTGCATTGACCACATGCATATGCACACTGAGATGGATTGATTTGAGCAAGGTGATCTTATATGGACATCGGGGAAAGAACAAGGGAAGCATTGTGACAGTGGTAAAGCAGAAGGCCCATCCAGCAACAAGTGGGAGACTAGTGTTGCCAACACTCTCATGCACTGATGCAGTGAAATAGCAGAGCCCTATGAAGAAGAGGGCAAGAGCCAACTGCTGCAAGAGTGGGAGGACAGCAGCAATCTCAAACACCTTCCAGGTCCTTAGACCAGGCTCTCGGTAGTGGCGGACACGAAGGCGAGCATGGGGGGATGGATTATCAACAGCAAGATACTCTCTGAGCCACTGCTTTACCAATATGGCAAAGGAAGCAGTCATCAAACTGAAGATGAGTGAGGCGAACCAGAGGACATTGACTCGGATGTCATTGGGAGATGGTTGAAAGGGAGGGGGAACAGCAGGAGCGAGAGCAACGGTAGGGTCTGAGGATGAGTTGTAGGCATGGAGGTACATCTGCTGCATGACAACAAGGGACTGTACTGAATCAGCGGCAGTCTGTGCATTAGGATCAGGGAGGAGGCTGGAGTAGGATTCCACGAGAAAGGCGGTGAGCGCCGCAGAGAACAAACCAGCCTACGAGACAATTTATAGGTAACACCGTAGCAAAGCAAGACAGTGGGTACTCACAAAGGTCAACAGGGTATCAATGTCCTCCTTAGTATTCTTCACCTTCTCCTCGTCGTACTCCCGCATATGCGCCGCCATGGCAGCCCATCCAGTTGGTTGGCCAGAAAGAACATATCGCATGTTCGAGTCAGCATCAGTGTCCGTGTCCTGGCCAGAAAGAACATATCGCATGTTCGAGTCAGCATCAGTGTCCGTGTCCTGGCGGTTCGGCACTCTCCCATAATCATCCTTGGTCTGCGGCGCGCGCACCGCGGGCACATCAGCTGTGTCCTGCAGCAATGGCTCGCTAACACCTTGAGGCTGTGAAGCACCTTGGGCCAGGGGTCTGCTCGACGGACCAGCCGTCTTACGTCCCCCAGAGTGGCTCGCTGTGTCGCGCAGAGAGGCAGTGTCCATGTGCACGGTGCCGTGTTGCGTCGGCTCTGCAACAGGCTCTCCTCCGGTCGGCACAGTCCCTGGTGGTGCACCTCCCGGTGACACACCTTCCATCGGCACTTCCACCGTCGGCGCAGATCCTTGCAGCCCAGCTGCGGTCGGCTCTACAACAGTCGGCTCTGCAACGGTCAACCCATCTGCAGTCGGCGCAT
>JAXQGN010000504.1:0-19495 GCA_037039805.1 Irpex sp. M6601 | reverse complement strand
CGTATTATAGGTTCTTTTCTACGCCTAGCGCCTAGCTCACAACCTGTATATATAAGCCTTCTCGTCGTAGTCGAAAAGGGCAGCATTCCTAGCAAAACAGTCTTCATCCCTGTCTTTCGCCCTCGAGTGCTTTCCCTCTCTCCCGGTGTGACGTTGGTTACCTTATCGGTCACAGACGTCACAGGTAGTGAGCTGACAATTTGAAATTAGCGCTGTTAAGGGCAGACGACACGGCCCGGGCCCTTAGTAAGTACTAGTAAGTAGTATACAGCCTATCCCTCAAGCGGTGCTATCACGACGATCAGGTGGGTCTTCACCTCAGCTGAACCTAGCATACTGTATAAGTTTCACAGCTGCGTGTCTATCCCAGCCTGCATTATTGCACCGGTCAAAAAGACGATGTTCTGCAATGCTGCTTTCTCAGCCTGAGGAAACTTAATCGTGAGAGTAGGTTCACTACCAACTCTTCAGATCCAGGAAATTCACCGTTTCAAAAGGGCACAAATGTACCTGTGTTGAATTCAAATCAAGTACAACAAGGAGTAGCAACACGGCATCCGTGCGTGGCCAGCTCAGACAAACGTCTGGGAATCACAGCCCGGGCCACGAGCAGACGACCACACCGGCCGGTCAAACCAACCATAACATCGGCTCCAGCTACCAGTGGGACGCTTGAGAGTGGGATGGTTACTCACGCACCCTGAGCATCGAAAGATGGCTCAACTCAACTAGACACGCGCGAACCGCCGCCGTCCTCACAGCAAGTGACGGCAGAATTCGAGGCAAGTGTTGACATTCCATGATACTCGTGTCATGTACCGCATCCGTGGCCAGCTGACCTAACAATCTTTCCATGTTTCCATGTTTCCCATACAGATAGTGTCAGGCGATACAGTACATTGAAATTCGGGCGGTCCCGAAAGTGTGCACCAGACCTTGATACTCATCGTCGAAAACATAACGCGACGTAGAGAACCTTATTAGATGGTATATGCACCCCGCTGTGTACAAAATCAACATTCCACTCATATGATTCCGTATACTAGTTTCCACACTGGCAGACTCTAACCTCGTGGATCGGAGCAGAGTTACACATTATGGGATCTGCGCAAACAAGACAAATGAACTCGCAGTAGGATCAACATCATGCAGACATACTATTAATTAGTTTATCCGAGAGGCTTCGAAGGATCCCCGACTCAGTAGGTATCTTACGGCTCTACCAAGGCTGCGGTCATACACTGGCAGCACCTTCGCCACTCGCCGCTCGGCATCATATTTGTTACAAACGATTGCTCCCTTACAGCTCGGCATATAAAGCGACTCGCATGAGCGAGTGATCCCCAGGCCGTCCAGTGCTATCTACGAAACTCGGCTTGGTCCTCTCCAACATTATGCCTACCTTGAAAAACGCGAAACTAAACCTTTGTATGGGAGTCAACGAAGCGTCGTCGTCAATAGCTCCATCAATAGCTCCATCAATAGCTCCATCAATAGCTCCATCAATAGTTCTGAAGTCAGGCGCAGACTCAGTAAGTCTCCTCGCTACTTCGCCTTCGAACCAGTTACCGAGTACTTCTCTTGGCTTCTCGACACCTAGTGGGACTTTAATCCATCTTTTGACAAAGACGAGACAGAAAAGACCTATTCTATAACAATTAAACTGAAAGAGCAGCCTGAGCCAGAGCCAGATTTGTCATCGAATCCCCCATTCAAGTCCCTCGGAAAACCCGGTGGTTCCGGCGGTCAAAACCTACCACCAATCTGGGGGTTAATATCAGCAGTGGTACTGTCGAACCAGAAAGACAGTACTGACACCGAGGCGTACATTGTAAAGCTATCTCCGAAAGAGGAAATAAATTCGAGCAACGACACCAACAATATAAAGACATGGAAGATTGTGGTGGTGAACTCGTCAGAAACAGACAAGAAATACGCGTGAGTACCCTCATTGGCAGGCTTACGGACAGATTGATTGCTCTCGAATACAATCTCACTGCCCCGAAATTTGATTCCACAGTATCAAAGTGAACGGCCACACTGAATGGATGTTAGGTGCTGATGAGAAGGTGAAGTAACATCGGTCGCCCATGTCCAGAGCATGCCTAACCCCCGTCTCCAGAATACGATGGTCGTTCTGAGAAAAGCTAGCGAGGATGACACCAGATTTCACTGGCATATCAAATAAATTTAAGTGGTGAGGGATGCTTCAGTAAATCTGCGGTGATACATAATTATCGACTAACATTAGGCTACTTGTTCAGTAGAGATAGTTCGAAGGGATACGACAGGAACCCGGAGGGAATCACTGGACCGTGTCGCAGTAGGTCATTGCATTGTACTGTAATCCTCGTCTTTCGCCCGCTCGTTTCTACACAACCCTCTCGAATATCATGCATAACCCAATGGCACGCTAGAATAACTCTGATCCGTACCGAAGAATCTTCCAGAGTACCAAGCGACTTCACGGTCTCTGGTGTAGCCGGGATAAGGCGATCTCATCCTCGTCTCTCCGAGACGCTATTCTGAGAAGACAACAAGAAACACAATCGAATCTGTTGTTGCCTGTCCAATTGTTTCGTTATGCTACACCCAAAAATCACTTGGGTGCCTATGGGATTTCCAATATACCCAATGACTGTTTATCCCCAAGTATAATATTATCGATCAACCTCGTCTTCGTCTCACCCACCCACATCGCCCCACTCAAAATCACCGGCCGTCCCGTTCTCCCCTCCGCCTCCCATACCGCCCTACTTACATCGTCCGGTATAACGTCAAACGTCTCCGGGTCATTCATCTCTATATAATCCAGCTTGATCTCAACCTTCGGGTAGGCATGCGCCAGAGTTTCAGCCTGTTCTTCGATGAGGTCGCGGGCGCGGGCGATACATTTGCGTTTTGTCAAAGGTGAAGAGGTGGGATGCTCCCAGGCGGTACGGACGGCTTGGAGGGCGGCGTGGAGGGTAGGTGCGGCGTAGTTTCGTTCGTAGGATGTGAGGTACGCGTTTCGGGAGGAGAGCGCGAGGTGGGTGAACGGATCACTGAAGGTTAAATAATCAATAAGTATCACCCGTGACGAACATAGAGGAGTGGATACACTTACCGAGTTGTAGGAACGATGAATAGATTTTCGGGTGACGGATGGGACATGAGCAAGTCCCTGGTGAGCCTCTTCAGCAAAAGAGCCTGCTGAATATCCTTCTGGCCAAAGTACGTCCGCGTAGGCTCGATAATATTGAATAACTTAGTCACGACCGTCGCAACGCCTCTAAAGAACGTCGGACGCGTCGTTCCCTCCATCTGGTGGCTAAAACCCTTCACCTCGACGAAGGTACCCTTCTGCGTCGACACGTCCTGGGAGATGCCTGACGGGTACATATCCTGAACTGACGGGAGGAAGACTGCATTCGGTGTACGTGTGACGGGGAGACCTGTGGGTGAGAGTGAGTTGAGTGCGGGGACGGAGAGGGAGCGCAGGACGGTGAGGTCGTGAGGTAGGGTACGTGGGTAGGTCGATAGGTCTTCGTGAGGAGCGAACTGAGCAGGGTTAACGAAGATAGAGACAACAGTTAGGTCGTTGTCCTCCAGCGACTTTCGAACTATTGCGCAAGAGAGAGGTGTTAGAAATGGTACGATTGCGGTGGATTATTTGTACTGCTCACCGAGCGACGCGTGTCCTTCATGCAGCGCACCCATAGTAGCCACATACCCAACAGATTTCTTCTCCTCGTACGCCTTCCTCCGCCATTCTCTGTATGCAGCGACAGATTCGAGGACTTGTATGTCCCCAGCTTCGATAGTCATCGTTCTACGTCCAATCGATGCACTGGCAATAAAGCTTGGGATCCGAGTCCTACTGAGCGAAGTCGAGGTACTTAAGAGAGATCTAGAGAGCATATAATAAAGTCTAGAGATGAGCAAGATAACGCGTCGGTTAGGGCGGAGGTGAGGTGGTCATGGTCAAGCGCAAAGAGGAGTGATTATTGCCTGGGTGGACCTACAAACGTAAACATCATCTTTCGGCTTTGAAGCCGAATCGACTTGAAGTGCAACCTCCACCACTTATTGGCGGCCCGCATGCAGTGGAGTGTTATAAGTACGTAAGTCATGGCTCAAGATGGTATTGAAGTCGCTGAACAGAAATAGGTCATAAAACCTCAGGTTACGAGACTCTAGAATCCTAGATCTAGTACTACAGTGGGTTAGTAGTACCAGTCCGGCGCCGAAGCCTGACTCCCAGACTAGTACACAGACTCATACTCAGAGCTTGAAGACAGCAAAATGAAATCACCCACACCCGCTCCAAAACGTACTCTCTACTCCGCTGGGGAGCTAGCGGAATCCTCTTCCCCAAAGCAGACCATCCTCGAAAAGCTGGTCTCGACACGGCCCTTCACTCAACAGGTCAGTCCTCTTCCACCAATCACCATTACGCTGACAGTGACGTTGAAGTGTCACTGTGTACCGATTCTAAAAGCTAGACGTAGTAATTCCTCTACTCTCCGGAGCAGAACTGCAGAAGGACTTAGCGAACTTAGAGTTCACGTACTATCGACGACGCTGGACCCTCTCCGAGTTCATACAGTTCGTGACCGACCACCGGTTCGAGATCGTTTCCGTCACAAATGACGATGGTCATGACAGGTGAATATACTTCTTACCCTTCTCCTCAGAAGTCTTGGTTCACGGTCTCAATGCTAAACAGGACGCTAGCAGCCATCGGCCTCCCCAGCTCCACATCCACCGACACCTGGTGCTTCGACGGCGAAACGCTCACCATCTCAGCAGGTGAAGATACGTGGCAGCGGTTCAACCTCGGCGAGGGGACGTCGTTGCCTTGGAGGGAACACCGTGATATCAAATGCGAGTTCTCGTATCTATATTTCACGTTATGAGGAATCTCTCCACTAATTCGGACCCTCCGGTGCAGATTACAGACTACCGTTAGAAAAACTAACAGACCTCTCACCGAAATTGAAGAATTCGTTCAAGGCGTGGGATGAACAGAGGGGACCTTGGGATGTCGTATACTATCTCGGTAGCGGTATAACGCCAACACCAAGCGGCTCGCCAGATGGTGTTGAAGCTCGCATTGTAAAACCTACAGTACGAAGGATACAAAACGTCTATGTTCCGCCGGTTCGACTGCCCCAGTCACCTCCACTCGACAAGGAGGAGTGGGAGGATGAGGTGGAGGCGTTGTTTGAGTGGGTTGGGTTGGCAGGTTTGGGATCACCGAGGTATCTACTTATTTTAAAACACTCAAGAGTGACTGACGTATACTGATGGTGTTTGTATGGTCAGGCTACAAACCACAGACAAACCAGATCCATACATCGCAGTATACGAACCTCCAGACGGTTCACAACCCGGTGACCTCGTACACATACGCTGGAATGGGCTCATCCCGCGGTCGTTTCTACAAGCCGTGCTCAAGACTGTTGCTGAAACGTGCGTACTTCAGATCCGTGTCATTATCTCTCACACTCACACTCACTCTACTCTAACGAAACGACAACAGACACCCAGTCCCTCTAGTATGCATAACAGCCCACGCAGTCCTACAATCCCCAATCACCTACGTCGGATCGAATACCAAACGACAGCAGCAGCGTATACCGGGCAGCGAGTCGGAGGATACGTGGAGTTTGGTTCTCTCTCTCGAGGAGAATCCTGAGGGTAGCAGTGGTCAGCAGGGGACGAGGTGGGTGTTAGGAGAGTCGATCGGGAAGTGGGATTCACGCCTGGGGTGATCAATACAGGATATATGATCTGATAGTTATAGCAACTATTGACGTATGTACAAGCGAATTACCCTCGCTGAGATAACTCGACGGCGTTCTTGAACGCCCCCAGAAGCGCTGTGAGCTGTATCTTCTCGTTCCCTCCGGCTGCCAAACGATGTCTACATCACACCACACCACATCATAGTCAGTACACAGTCAATCTGAGATGAGGGGGGTTGAGAAAAATTGTGAGACGGACGCACTCTGTGGTGGCGAGGAAGTCCAAGAGGTAGATCCGGGCGTGCGGTTTGAACTCGAGCTCTTCGATGTATTCGTATGCCCCGTTTAGGAGGTCTTGTAGTGCGAGGCCTCTTTCCGTCTTCAATGTTGATATCACTGTTTGTTCATCAAGATCAGAAACAGGAATGAGTTTCAAAGTACGAGTAAGAGGAAGAACAACGAACTCTTGTATGATGTCGTAAACTCGTCCGAGAACATAGAATTCACGATGGTGGCGACGTCCGCGGGCTGCGGTGTACCTGTGCAGTCATACACTTCCGTCTCTCCTATCAGATCGTATGCTGCGTGACAGGCTTGAAGGACGTTTAACGCGCGACGCATATCTCCCTTGGACAGTTTCAGCAGTGCCTGGCGTCCATCCTCCGTAAGTTTACAACTACAACCCATCGTCCAACGCAATCAGCCTTCCATTCCCGGAAATCAACGCGAACACCACCTACTTCTCGGCCTCAATGACCGTGCTCAGCCTCCTTTCCACCTCCGTGATGGGCAGGGGCGAGAACCGGAAACGGGTACACCGACTCTGGATGGCAGGCACGATCTTGTTCACGTAGTTGCATATGATGCAGAACCGCACGTTCTTCGTGTACTGTTCGATCACGCGGCGGAGGGCGGCTTGGGCGGCTGTGGTCATCATGTCTGCTTCGTCCAGGATGATGAGTTTGAAGCCCTTTGAGAAGAGGGTGCGGGTTTCGGCGAAGTTTTTGATTTGTTCGCGGACGACGTCTATGCCGCGGTCGTCTGAGGCGTTTAGCTAGGGTGGATGCTTAATTAGAGTATAGTGGGGTTAAACGTGGTGGCGCACCTCTAGTATTTGTTTACGAAAGTCTGCGCCATATATTCGTCGTGCCACCGCGAGAATAGTCGATGTCTTTCCCGTACCCGGTGGTCCATAGAATAGTAAATGCGGTAGTCTATTCTTTTCAATAAACTTCTCAACTAGAGACCTTTGTCAGATCAAGTAGGAATTGTTAGTGGACTACAAACCACGTACTTGTGCTCGTAATGTCCTTGTGTGAGACCACGTCGTCGAGCGTGACAGGTCTGTACTTCTCAACCCTAAGAGTCACACTTAGAACATGCCCCAGCTATGCCCATGAATTCACTCACCATGGCAAGTTCTCTGCCTCCGCCGCTGCGTCCACCTGTTCCACCGCCTTGGCCTTTCCCTTTCCCTTCGCTGTCGGCCACTTTGGAGCTTCCTCCTCCATCACTACATCTTCAGAGTCCATCTTGAACGAAGTTATTTATTCCGATTATTCCGTAAATTTCGTTTGTTGTGTCGGTAAATGAGAGAACGCGTCGAGGTCGTCAAAGTCACGATCGCGTGTAGCTTACGCGTGACACACATAGTCACGCTTGTAACACAACGCGTCTCTCGGACGTTCGCGAAGCGGAGTTACGATTTGTCTGCAGTCCTCAAACCTTATTTTCTGATGCGCACGGGCCAACAACATAGCGGGAGTTGCCGAGCTATATAGCTAGGTCTCCTCGCAAAACTTTTTCTCATACGACAGGTTTCGCTTTTGTCGACGACTCCACCGTTCAGCTCGTTGGACAGACAGAAGCATCTGTAAAGTGAGTAACATCGACCACCGTCGTTCGCATGGAGTTCTGACAGTCGTTGTCTTCTAGGATGCAGATTTTCGTTAAAACGTGAGTTGCGACTGGGAAGAGGCTTTGGGTTGCAGCGATATTGACCAATGTGTTAGCCTCACGGGTAAGACCATCACCCTCGAGGTGGAGTCCTCCGACTCCATCGAGGCCGTCAAGGGAAAAATCCAGGACAAGGAGGGGTGCGTTTTGACTTCGTACACGATTGCTCTCGTCCTTATCTCATGTGATCTCTCGTGCAGTATCCCTCCGGACCAGCAGCGTCTCATCTTCGCCGGCAAGCAGCTCGAGGATGGCCGCACCTTGAGCGACTACAACATCCAGAAGGAGTCCACCCTTCACTTGGTGCTCCGCCTGCGTGGTGGTGCCAAGAAGAGGAAGAAAAAGAACTACACCGTGCGTCTTCGTTTTTGACTTGCAACACAACATAGTTACTGAGAGTGCATCATCGCCTGCAGACCCCCAAGAAGATCAAGCACAAGCGCAAGAAGGTCAAGATGTCCATCTTGAAGTACTACAAGGTCGACTCCGACGGCAAGATCAAGCGTCTCCGTCGTGAGTGCCCCACCGCCGAGTGCGGTGCCGGTATCTTCGTACGTATTTTCCCTACTGTCTTAATGCAAGCAAGTTGCTCATGCAAAGCATTATAGATGGCCTTCCACAAGGACCGCCAGTACTGCGGCAAGTGCGGCTTGACCTACACCTTTGCTCCTGGCACCAAGCCCCCGGCAGTCTAAGTGCAACGAGTTTGTAGCCTAATGCCCGCATGTATACTCAGGATGTAGCCAATTGATCATAGTCTCATGCTAAGAACCCTCTGACGGCGTAGTGATCCCGACCACGAATGTTTTCATCTTCTCAACGAACCAAATATCTGCTAAGTACTGGGATCGTTGGTTCTTGCCTATCTGACGATGTGCCTTCCCGTAGCTGGCCTGCTCGGACGTTGTAAAGGCCATCAACTCTCTATCAGCGGCCACGAGCGGCCGCATTTAGACTCGTGTGCCTGGTTCGTACGCGTCACTTCGGCACTGTTTGTGGAATATGCAGAATGGATAAGTACATCATATAACTCCCTCGACAACGCTGCCGTGTTCGCCACACCCCCTCTACCTCGACGCACCAGACATGTCCTCAAAACGCAACATCGTCGTCCTCGGAGGCTCCTTCGCAGGTGTCTCCGCCGCCCACACAATCCTGAAGCATGTCATCCCCTCCCTCCCAGACCCCTCCGCCTACCGCGTCGTCCTCATCTCTTCCTCCACACACACCTTCCTCCGCCCCGCCGCCCCACGCGCCATGCTCGACGACAAGTTCTTCGACCAATCTAAACTGTTCATCCCTCTCGCAGTCTGCTTCGCCAAATACCCCTCTGAAACTGTCGAGCTCGTGCACGGTCGGGCTACTCAGCTGGATACCACTGCTCGCACCGTCACTTACACCCTCTCATCCACCTCCGACTCCAACGAGACAAAAACGGTCGAGTACTACGCGTTAGTCATCGCTACAGGCTCCTCCACCCCCTCTCCCCTGCACGGCTTCAACGCAGGTACCCACACAGACCTCCAAGCCCACTGGTCCTCCTTCCGTACCGCCCTCAAATCCGCCAAGTCGATCGTCATCGCAGGCGGAGGCACAACCGGCGTCGAGACCGCAGGCGAACTGGGCGAATACCTCAACGGACGACCGGGGTGGTTATGCAAGGTCGACCCAAAGGTCAATATCACACTCGTTGCGTCTACGCCGCAGGTCCTGCCGTATCTGAGACCGAAGATCGCGGGGAAGGCGGAGAGGTTGTTGAGAGATGTTGGAGTGAACGTTATCAAGAACACTCGTGTCGCTGGTGTCTCCCCGCCTGATGCTGGTAGTAGTGCAAATGTTGCTGGGAAGGCGACGCTCACGCTCGATAATAACGGTAGTACGCAGACGATAGAGGCGGATTTGTACATCCCCTCGACGGGGTACATGCCTAACTCGTCGTTCGTACCCGAGGCGTTGAAAGACGAGAGAGGGTACGTCCTCACCGCTAACACGCTGCGAGTGGAAGGAGCCGGGGAGAGGGTGTACGCGCTGGGGGACGTCGCGACGTACGCACGGCCGTCGATCTACTTCCTCGAGACCGTCATTCCCGTCTTCACGTCCAACATCACACGGGATCTCCTCCTCTCCCTTGGCACAGCTGAGTCAGATAAGAAAGTGCCGAAGGAGAAGGTGTTCGTGGAGGATAAGAAGGAGACGCAGTTGGTGCCGATTGGGACGAGCAAGGGGGTGGGTGCGTTTGGAGGGTGGCAGCTGCCTAGTAGTGTGGTGTGGGCTATTAAGGGGAGGGATTATTGGATGGGGATGATGGGTGGGTTGTGGTCGGGAGAGAAATGGGCGAAGGTCGCTTCTTGAGGTAGTATCTCTGGGTAGTCTGGTGGTATGGTTTATACTGTGTATTTATGGACAGGTCGGGTCGAACTGTAGGTTTACTACGAGGTATCTTTCGAGTGTGATAGGTGTCGTAATGTTGTGTTCGAACTTAGAGAATATGTCTGCAATGTCGCTGCGCCCTTCAGTTTTCTGCACCATGTTTAACGTCGAGCCAATACCCTCCTGGACATGGCCACTCCGAGTCAACCTGATCGTCACTCGCACACACAGCAAAGAACGTCCTCGAAAATCCCCAATAAGAGAAATTCAATTAACGCTAACGAGGAAAAATTACTGTTTCCTATAAGTACAAAAGATCGCAGCTTGTGTATGTATGTCGATGATGGACCAATCTATGTGAATGCAGGACGAAAAAGCAACTAAATAGTATGAAGCGACGACGAGAAAAACTCCAGAGAGACCCGTAACCAAGGAACGCTTAAGCCGCAGCAGTAGCAGCAGCAGCCTCCTTCGGCTTGCGCACATACTGCCTCCTGTACTTGCCATCGACAGCCTCGACGTAGTACCCACCCGGCCAAATGTTATCCACCGAGCCAGACGGGGTCCAGGTCTTCGACAAATGGTGGTGTTCCCTCAACTTCAACGAGTCGACGTACTCCTGGCACGGCACGACCTTCATCGCCGCCAGCCGGTTGACGAGATCGAGCTTCTCCTTGATCTCGGACGTGTCGCCCTTGACCTTGATGGTGAAGAAACTGGAAGCGAGACCGGAGCCGTAGGCAAACAGCGAGATGCGCTTGCCCTTGAACTCGGCAGGGTCGACGGAGGAGACGAGCGAGGCGAGGCCGCCGTACAGCGAACCGGTGTACATGTTCCCGCACCGTCTGCTGCACTTCATCCCGAGCTCGACGTGCGAGTCAAAGTGCGGCTGGGCGAGCTTAATGAACGTCTTCTCGAGGGTCTTGTCAAGAAGAGACTCCTTGTAGTCCTGGGCAAGGAGGGCGGAGGCGTTGGGGATGGAGGCGTATTTGGGGTGGGTCGGGTTGGAGAGGAAGTCGTTGTAGACGAGACGGCCGTGGGCTTTCTGGACCATCTTGCCGTAGGGGCTGTGGAAGACGGGGTAGTCGACGTCGTCGAGGGAGAAGGGGGGCACGTCGAGGCCGGCTTTCTTGGCCTTGAGGGCGTGCTTCTTGCGGAAGGCGGAGTAGGCGGCGTCGATGGCGGAGGTGTAGGAGGTGATGGAGAGCGGGCCGTCGACTTCGGGGTATTCGGAGTCGAGCTTGGGCTTGTAGAAGTCGTAGGCGTGGACCATGTGCGTGCCGTGGATGGCTGTTTGGGTGATTAGAACGGAACTTTGTAGTTAAAGTTAAAGTGATGCTTACGTTCGAGCACGAGAGGAGCGTTGGGTCCAATGAGCATGGCGCAGGCACCAGCACCGCCAGAAGGCCTGCCAGAGCCCTCAGCGTAGATGGCAATGTCACCGCAAACAACAAGGGCGTTGCGGCCGTCCCACGAGGACGACTCGACCCAGTTTACGGCGTTGAAGAGAGCAGCGGTGGAGCCGTAGCAAGCGTTCTTGGAGTCGACACCCTCGATGTCAGTGTTGCCATGAGCGGCGAAAAGGTCCATGAGGAATGTCTTGGAGGCCTTTGAGAGATCGACAGCGGTCTCAGTGCCGACATCAATGCGACCAATGGACTTGGGGTCGATGTTGTACTTTTCGAGGAGGTTGTGGGTGGCTGTTGACCGTCAGGGTCGTGTGAGCACTAGAAAAGCGTGTAGACGAAAACCACACGCACCGGTCAAGAGGAAAGTGTTGATGTCCTCCCGGTCGTCGCAGCAGGCCATAAACTTTTGGCCGAGACCAATGGTGTACTTGCCCTTGGCGACGCCGTCGAACTCCTCGAGCTCTTCCTGGGAGATGCACTAAACGCCAAACGTAAGCTTCTACGTTCCTCGGTCACTATGTCCGTCTGTCACTCACCCTCGAAGGGAAGTACATCTCAATTCCAAGGATGCCGACATCCTTGGGACGCGGGGGGACGTCGAAGTCTTGCGCGCTACCGTTGAGAGGGATGGTCATGGTGGGTTCGGTGGCAGTAGTGGTGAGGGCGGGAGAGTCGGTGTCTGCGTCGGCGTCGGTGGCAACGACGGTGGAGGTGGTTGTGAAGAAAGGGGGTGAGTTGGCAGAAGAGTTGTTGCTGGAGTTTTGGCAATAAATAGTCGGAAAATAAGATGTGGAACGAGATCTGGTGGCGATTTTTCGTGGATGGTCTGTGGTACGATTGCCGTTAATTGCAAGCCACTGCTCATCAAAATCATCCCTCCCTCTTATTCTTCTGTTTCTTATTGGCTGCCATGTTCTACTCTCTGCATTCTAAACAACTCGACACCGCAGACGCCTCGCACGACCGCGCTGCTTTTAACATTCTGGTATTCACCTCCATCGAGCCATAATCCAAGCTTTGATCTCGTATAGCATACTCGGGGCTCATGACTATTTAATATGGATCCGGTACGTACCGGGTATGCGAGCGGAGCGAGGAGTCTCAGTTGCGTGGGGCGTGCGAATTGTCAGCCAGCATCGACGTGAGCACCTTGAAACAGAAGGTATCAAGCTTTCAGCATTCTCGTTGTCCAAATGAGATCTCCGTGGCTCGGTGTGAGCAGTAGTACCATTCAACTGTGAGACTTGACATGATTGATATAACTACTCGGCGCTGCTGAATAATACTTATGGCCCTCGTAACAGTACAGCTTCAATGAATGTAGGAGATTAATTCCAACCTATGCATGACCTTCAATGGCAGGACCAATACAAAAGTACTGGTGGTCTCCCCGGCGCCCCTGTCGAAGCCGATCGACTTCAAAATGAGAAACATCACAGTTTACACTTCTAGCAGTACGTGTCTATATTGGCGAAGAATGACAACGCAGTCTGTTATACTTATCACAAATAAGTCGCACAGTATAGAAAGTAATACTTAACTAAAGCAGAGTAAACAAGTTCAACTTTCGACGGTGAGGATCTCGTGTCTATGATGACAGGTACTTGGGCGGTGCAGACTTGCAAGTTGCCTGAGTGGCAATGATGGCTTCGAGGGCAAAACTTCGAGGCCCGTCTGTGGGCTGCAGGCTGTTTCAACGGCGCAGTTACTTACCGTGACTGCGAATGCATATGTGCAATGTTGTTATAGCCATGGCTGGCTATACGGTTGAATCGACAAGTCAGGCAGGCATAGCATGCCGGCCTATTAAGTCATACTCTAACAGCATTTTTCGCACCTATAGTTAGACCCGCAGTACGAGTATATCAATGCAATGGGCACTATCAATATGTACTGACCGCCGAGCCCAGCCTGTAAATTGGGAGCTTGACAGCGGCTCGTAGCCTCGGGGTGCAGTATGCAGCTGCCAATGGATCAGTTCTTCATTGTAGGCTCGTGGACGGCGTGAACCAGCCTCTATCCTTGTGCCTCAGATTGGTCGTCCACTTGAAGTCTTGAGAATGCATATCTTGGACTGCACCGTGACAGTGCGCATCGAACCAGCAGTAAGTAACGTACGTTACTCTCCGTGACCACTGACAACAGCAGCTGGTGACCAGTGACCGGTGACGTGACGGACAGGACGCGCGGCCTCGAGCTACGCGGCTGACCGCTGCACTCTCTGAAAAGCATATTGAACGTGACTATAAAAAACCAGGAAAATAAACAATAATGTATTAACCTACTGGTAGCAACCTGAGATGCTAAAAGAGACTGAAAGTCGGTGTCCAACATGGAGTTGGGCCGATACGAGAAACGGAATTAAGCGCTTTCGAACGACGAAATAGACGCCAAGAAGTGCCAAACCGCCAGACCCAGGCAGATTCACGTGTAAGTCAATGTTTGCTCGCTCCGCTCGCAACAATTTCATCCCTGCAGCTCCTACCAATAACCCTTCGCTTCGCCGGTCTTTTGTCGCTCTGAGATCGTTTACAGTGACTGCACAGCTGACCGCGGTCGCTGAACAAAAGGGTCCTCCTCGTTTACCGCTTTCAAAATCACGAAGTACGACGAGCGCCCGCGCAACGTTCCATCTTCCGTCAGTAAGCTTGAGCAAAACCTTGCCACTTTGTCTTGTCTTACTACAATGCAGCGACCATATAAACCCCGGTCCCATGCATGGCTAAACATCAGTCCTCAACCGCATCTGCACGCAATGCTTATGACAAAAAGTCTGGTCGGTGACTTACCGTACGACCTCATACACGCACAGAGCTGGTGTTCGCCAACCAGTGTACACGTGGAATTGCAGGCGATGAGCGAAGCCCTCATGCCATGAGGACTTTGCTCAGTGCCGCTATGCACGTCTGTCTGTACGTACGAAGAGATTAAACATTCAATAAGTACTCAATACTCATATATCATGATGACCACCTTTGCCTCCGAGTTTGCATGCGGCTTTACGACCCGATGACACTATCCACAGACAAACCTCCGGCTGCAGCACCTCTAAAGAGGCGTGGTAAATGGGGTTTCTATTACTGTTTTGTATGCTATGTAAGGGCTTCTAATTTGTCGTCATCAGGAAGGCCTCGAGCCGTATCTCTATTGAATATGCATGAGGTAGCCCAATTGACACGACAATTACCACTTCTTACTGTAAGTGATCATGACGCATGATGCATGATGTGCAGTCTGCAAGCATTTCATTTCAAGTGGGATCGTATAGTAAGTGCATTGCGGTACGTGGCCGAGCCAGATTCGTTCTGCTCTGTTCAAAGGCTGAACCTCGCCTGCCCGCTAGGAGTCACGGAGTAGTGGAATGTAGACACGCCACTGTGAATTACGATGCATCGAGTATGCAGGGAATGTAGACGTCCATCTTAGCTGTAAAAGCTTATGGCTATAGTAAGCTCGATAGCGGTATGGAAGACCGGTACCGCACTATGTACGTGGTGATGGACTCGGACTCGGAGTCCTCGAACTTTGGAAGTCGGAAGCTCGCCACTGCCGGTGTCGGGATTGGCATAGAGTGTACTGCACTGAGTTGAAGGAAATAAGTACAGGACTATACATACCATCCGTTCATGGTGCTTCTGTGCGAGCAATCTGCCTTGATCAATGGACAAGTAATGAATGCCGCTGGTACTCCTCAGGCAAGGAGCAGACGAACCGTTCTCGATATCGAAACTGATACTGACTAGTTAGCAGCACCGCATCGAACCAATTCACACCGAGAGTTACGACAGAGATAGCAAAGAGAACAAATTAATCGTGGTAACAATACCAGTTTACCCAGTAAGTAAGTACATCGTATGAGTATGTGTAATCGTACCATGCCATGCAACTTGCAACTAGTATACCTCGGCCGTGGATCCGGGACAAACGCACCGCACTGACAAACAGTCGTACAAGCAGGAGAAATTGCAAGAAAAGAAAGGAAGTAAAGAGTCAACACAGAGGAAAGGAGCTGATAAAAACCTGGTGCAAGAAAAACCAAGAGGCCTGGATGAGATGGAGGTGAGAGTGGATGGGGAGGAGGGCGAGTAAATAAGAGAATAAAATGTTGGGTGGTGAGGGAGACAGTGATTGATGAGGATGACAAGTAGGATAAGGAGCCGCGTGCGAGGAGAGCAGCTATAATACAGCTTGAGCAGACTGGAAAACTTGCACTGGGATAATTGCACAGAGCGACCGTGGACCTCGTATCGTACAAAGCCTCCACCAAGTCGGGGGGCCAGCCAATAATACAACGGTCTTAAGCTTGAGGTGCTTGAGCTTGATTGACTGATAGCCATCGCAGAACGAAGTTGTTGGGCTACGCCGAAGAGTTCCATATCGACCCCAGGAAGCCTCTCGCCTGCGACACGATCTCCGCCGCACGACCCACCAACCCCTGCTGGTGCTGCCCATCCTCATTCACACTCTCCAGCGGCGACGCACTACGCTCGCGTTCGGGGCTTCTCACTGCCTTCCCTCTTGATGACGGGGAGAGCGAGTGAGTGTGAGAGTTGGAGCGGGTGTGAAGAGGTGGTGGTGGTGGGCGAGTTGAGGTGGGCGAGCTGGGGGTAGCTTGAGCTTCAGACTGCGTGGTTTCAGGCGCAGAGGGACGGGATTTGGGTGGGGTGACTTGGAGGGGGGACGTGGGCGGGTTATGTGCAGGAGAGGATAATGACGGGGACGATGCGGGTTGTTGGGGTTGGGATGGTGATGGAAGAGGAGGAGGAGGAGGTAGGGATATGTGATGGGAGAGGGCACGTACGGGTGAGTTGGCAGGCGTCGGCTGTCTCGACCTCGTCTCCTCCTCTTCCGGTATAGGCGAAGGGATACTAGAGCGTTGCGTCTGAGCAGACGCAGACACAACTGTCGATCGTCCTCTCCTGCCTTCCTCCTCAGTCACCGACGCAGGCGCTCCTTCACCCGAAGCAGGCTTGGCAGTGGCGCCACTAGCCGTCGACGACCCAGACACCGACGAGCCCGACACAGACGGCGATGGCGATTCAGACGGCGCAGGCAACCCACTCTTCTGCTGCAAAACAGGCGAGTACGCCGGAAAGTCATCACTCACAGCTCTCGACGGCGACCCCACAAACCCCGGCGGACTCAAACTATCCCCAATCCTCCGTCCAGTCCTATCCCTCCCGCGTCCTCCCTCCCTCACGCCACTCCCGGTCTTCACCACCACACCCACACTCCTGCCCTCCCTATCCCTCACACCCTTATACGAGCCATACCCCCCACCAACGCCAAGGCCGCTGCCGGTAGGCGAGATAGATCCCAAAGGCGAGTTCGTCCCGCGACTAGACCTCGACCCCGAGCGATCGCACTCGGACGAGGAGTTCCTTGTCGAGCTTCGTCCGCGGCTTTCTGATCTTGAGTCGCTCGCGCCAGACGACAATGAGTACGATCCGGTGGTGGTCGACCCGCTAGTGGGCGAACACCCACCAGTAACAGGCGAGCGACCTCGTCCACCGCCAATGACGAGTCCTACGTCGCTCGGGGACAGATAGGACGAGCTCTCGGGTGAGGAGTTGCCCTCTGGTACGGCTACGGGGCTGTTACGGATATACGACACCGCCAAGGGTATATCGTCCACCCTAACGTCCGCCTTCCTCGGCACCTCCTGCGGCATCGTCGCCGTCTTGGTCGAAGTCGTGGTCGTGGTCGTGGTTGTAGTGGAACTATCCATATCCACAGGCGACGCTCTCCCACTCGACATCTCCTCCCTCTCCTCCTCCGCGCCCGCCACCTCATTCACCACAATCCTCGGACTTCTCGACATCGGCGTGTGTCCCGCGCTGCTCGTCCCCGTCCTCCAATATGGGACTTCGTGCTCGTACATCTGTCCACCCGGGTCGTCTAACCGTTCAGAACCGCTACCTCTCCGGGCAGTACTGCGCGAATGGTGACGACGGTGGAACTCTTCGTGTTCATGTTGATACGGACCGCCAAAGTAGTCGTAATCGTCATCGTCATCGCGCACTTCTCGCGTGGACGAGGGAGTATCGTACACGGGAGCCTGAGCGAAGAATTGGTTCAAGTTCCCTGAATGTGACGTCTGACGAGGTGGGTTGAGGGGGAGGCCGACCATACCAAGAGTAGGCGAGCTGTCCGCCGAGCGGGAGCCACCGAGGTACGGCGAGGGGGCTGCAGGCGCAGAGGCGGGCGTGCCAACGCTGAAATACGACTCCCGATGGTGATACACGTCTTCAGACCCGATGTTGGGTGTACCAGGGAGACTGTATATGCTGTTCGACGGCGGGACGTACACGAGCTCGACCTCCTTCTGGCTCCGCATCACGCGATCCTCGCCTATACTCGCCAGATGATTCCCGACGCCCGTGCTCTTCAGAATCGTCGGTGCTATAGGCGCGATAGTCATATGTTCGCGGTCTACAGACCCCTGGCGCGTCATTTGTGGTCGACGGGGAGCCTGCTGCTGGGAGCCGGGTGGGCTTGTCGTGCGCATGGCTGAGGGTCGGTCCGATCGAGAGGAAGATGACGATCGTGACCGTCTCGACTTGATCTCGAGCACCTCGTCCTCGTCGTCCTCGTCTGAATCCGACTGCATCGCACCGTGATCGTTGATATAGAACGACGTCGGCGGATGCGACTCGTCCTCCTCATTATCAGCTTCCGAGTCGTCCTCGCTGTATCTATAATTTTCCATCAATGTAGCTCAACCCTGAACATGAAAGAGAATACTGACCCTTCCTCATACACCGGATCTGAGTAGAATATAGGTCCAGAATACTTCCTCTTCGGCTTCTCAATCGCTATACATTGCTCCACAAACGTATTAAAGCTGATATGCTTCTTCTTCGCCACCGCACCTCCCGCGCCGTCCACTCCGGCAATAGACGCGCCACTGAGGTCCTGATCGCTGCCTGTCGACGTCGACGTGTTGCTGGACGTCGCGCCCGACGCCGAGCCACTCGTCGTGTCGTCGACTACAGCCGGCAAAGGCAGATCAGGCGCGGCGATCCGCGGTGGAGACTCCTTGCGGTAGGCGCGTATCCGCGAACTTATGTGTGTGTCCGACTTGGTGTGCAGAAGCGGTGGGCGATGATCCTCCTCATCGTCGTCGTGAAGATGGTGGGCGTCATCGTCCATGTCGGAGTCGGAGCCCTCTCCATGGAAGAAGGGGCTGGCGGGGAGGGACAGCAGCTGGGATATGCTGCGTCGCTTGAGGATGGGTTTCTTGGCCGTGGGGCGAGAGGTGCTGATGCTCTGTCGGCGGCCGGCGGGGGAGGGTGGGGGGTTGAGTTGGGGTACTTTCGACCAGTCTGAGCCAGTGTGCAGCGGGCCGTATAGCCACGTAACGTCTGAGTCTTTCAACCTGATTACAAGACGAGTTAGTGATGAGCACCGGCAGTCAAGGCACAGTGATGAAGGTGGAAATGAATTCATATACGAGTAACAGAGCCCTTGAATATGCGGGGCGATAGGGCAGGGGGCAACTGATCCGCAGAGCAAGAGAAGAGCAGTACGCACCAGTTGAGAGTCTCAGGACTAATCGTCTTCAGCTTGTTCCGCTGCTTCCACCACGTTCTCCAGCTCGCGTTCTCCAATCTCATTCCATTCGCAATAGCATTCTTCTGCCTCGTCATACTCCGCCATGACCTCCAGACGTCCTCCTCCTTCCATTCGTGAGACAGATAGTCGACTTGGCCTTCTGGCTGTGTTGAGAACGAGGTGTCGTCTGGCACGGCGTGGTTGGTGACCGAGACCAGTAGTACAGGTAGATAGCTCGTGAGCGTCGCCGGCACAGGCATCATGGACGGCGGCTCCTGGGAGCTGAGTGGCAGGGTGGGTGAGGGGGGTGGGTGTGCGTCAAAGGCAAAGCCCTCGATGGGGGTTTGTGGGAGAAAACAAGAGGAAACAAGCAGACTTTGGGCTCGATTTGAGGAGATTGTTGATGAGTCGAGCTGTGCCCGTGGAAGGCTGCTCTCTTCCGCCTAGCCTCTGTTCCTTGTGAGCCCTGAACGAGCG
>JAXQGN010000503.1:0-19993 GCA_037039805.1 Irpex sp. M6601 | reverse complement strand
GTAAGTGAGCTGCAATGTGCTCGCCACTGTGCTAATTTTCGCCCTATTTGGCGCTTGATAGGCCAAAAACGCCCGTCAAAGGCTGCCATGTCAAAAATCCCTGGTCATGTACAAGACATATCACAGCTTCAAACTATCACGAAACTAATATTTAAGGGGGGTACTATCGACAATTAAAGCTGCAGCTTCTCCAGCCTGGCCTTCGTTATTTGACAGCCATCAAATTATGAGCTCTGAAGTGCCCGACTTCTTCGCCATATTGACCACGTAAGAGTAACTCTTAGAGCGTTAGCTGCTACGTACGAGTCATAACCACAATACAGTACATGTATAAATATTTCTACGATTTTAAAATTATTTATGGTCCCTGAGCACGGCTGCGAGCCTCGAGATGCGATTCGCATTACTTTTGACGCCTGCGAGTAGCCAAGAGATATTTGAGGCGCTGGTACTTGCCATGTGGGGCGCACGCGATGTTACTTCCCTATCGAGCAGTTAGCGCCAGTTAGCGCTGAACGTCGAGGATCTGAAAACACACGTTTTGTTGCTTTAAGAGTGATACTTTTGGCTGGTTCTGATATTTCTGCTTCTCATGTATTAGTAAAAGATATTTCTGTATGGTGTACCAAAGCGTGTTACATAATTACAATGACAGTATATGTATGACTACTTAAATTACAAGCAATAGCCTTACTCAGCTACTGCTTACTTAATGATAACGAAATCTTGCGAAATTGGTTCCCTCAGCCAGGGCAGCCCCGCCTCCGAGGCGGCACCGACTGGTCGTCTCTCTGACTGCGACTGCGTTGACGTCGGCCCCCTCAATGCCACACAAGGCTCAAAGTCTGCATCAACGCAAGACTAGTACTGCCAACACAGAGCTGCTTGTGCCTATATTACTGTTACTTTACCTGTGATTAACCCCCGGACCTCGAGAGCTACACTATCGCTTTCTCTCACCATCACCCGACGCAGATCATTACGACACCTGAATAAGCGATACAACTGCCTCACGAAGTAATTAGAATACACAACTAATAGACCACCATGCCGTCATCTGCGGTTGTGGCGAAGCGGACGACCAGCGCGAACGCAACGTCCGATACCACCACCAGGCCCGCTCAACTTCACCGGAGAGTCGAGGACGAGGAGGTGCGGCCGTATGTGATTGTGAGCGACCTCGGAAAGGGTAGTTTTGCAACGGTGTACAGAGGTTACCATGAAGTGCGTCTTAGTCCATCTATAAGCTTTGCTCGACGTCATTAAACATGATGGTATGATACTGACGATTATATGTTTGTTGGCTGGTGACTAGGAGACGCATACGCCTGTGGCTATCAAGACTGTCAACCGGAATGGGCTGAGCCAGAAGCTGTTCGAGAACCTGCGCGGAGAGATTGAGATCCTCAAGAACCTGTCGCACAGGCATATCACTCGGCTGCTCGACCTTGTCGTGAGTTATCCCGGTCTTCCGCATCACTCAGTGCTCAGGATAACTGATTGTCGCGTCTGTTTTGTAGTATGGCGAACGGAATATATACCTCATCATCGAATTCTGCGCGGGAGGCGATCTATCGAATTACATCAAGAAGCGGGGAAAGGTAGAAGGGCTGGAGTACATACCTTCACCTGGTGCTGCTCCGACGTACTACCCACATCCACCGACGGGAGGGCTAAACGAGGTTGTGGTGAGGAGCTTCTTGAGACAATTAGGTGCGCTGTATGCACGTCTCGACTTTGCATCGTACGTACTGATCAGCTCTGTGTAGCTCGCGCACTCAAGTTCTTGCGGAAGAAGACTCTCATACATAGAGATCTTAAACCACAGGTACGTTACGTTTCAGCTTTTTGGGTACATGCACTTATCTCTCCGTGTAGAATCTTCTACTCACTCCTGCTTCTCCGTCTGACTTGGAGCGCGGCCATCCGTTAGGAGTTCCCATCCTGAAGGTGGCAGACTTTGGCTTCGCACGTTCTCTCTCTCCAGCCATGATGGCAGAGACGCTCTGCGGTTCACCGTGCGTCTCCCCTTATTGCGTCCAACTCATGATCACTCACTCACTATGTCTCGTAGACTATACATGGCTCCCGAGATTCTCTGCGGCGAGAAGTACGGCGAGAAAGTTGACATCTGGTCCGTCGGCGCCGTCCTCTACGAAATGGCCGTCGGCATCCCGCCTTTCCGCGCACAAAACCACGTCGAACTCACCAAGAAGATCAACCAGTCCAAAGGCATCAAGTTCCCCGACGAAGACCCACGCGCACTCGCACGCGCACAGGCCAATGGCGACACCATTGCCGTCGTGCCGGACGATATCAAGAAGCTTATCAGGAGCTTGTTGAAGCGCATTCCGGCGGAGAGGTACTCGTTTGAGCAGTTTTTTGCGAGTGCGGCGATGGAGAATTCAAAGTTTCCGAGGCCGATTAGGGATGCGCCGCCCCCGCCGACGGCGGAGGACGATGAGAATATCAATGGCAGTCAGGGGCAGGGTGGTATTCCCGAGCATCATAGGGTGATCCCGCCTGAGGTGTTGGACCCGAAGGCTATTATCCCGCCGAGCAAGTTCAACTTTAGAAGAAGGGAGTCGGCTGCTATGGAGAGGTGCGTCATGTTGTGCTGGGTTATGTTGTGTGTGAATATGTCGCTCACGAGGTCATATCATGTTAGTGCTGAATCTGCTAGCCCGCGGTTGACGGCTTCTCCTGCTAGCAATACAAATCCACTGCCTAAACCTGTGACTGCTGAGGTTATACCGGGAGAAACGGAGGAGGATGGGATATTACGGAGAGAGTATGTTCTAGTGGACGAGGGCCCGGCGGTCGAGTTTCACAAGAAAGTAGATGGTAAGTCTCTTCATCGTCACCGCCTCACCTGTGACGTGCTCATTCGGCTTCTTTTTCAGAAATACACGCCACTCGTAGACGTTCGACAGTAGAGCAGCGCAGACCCACGCTATCGCCCACCGACCAAGCCAGCCCAACCCCCTTCCCCCCATACGAACCTCCAGAAAGCTCAGTTCCCATCAGCTTCCCCCCACCACCAAATCCCAACCTCCCTCCTCTCTCCGGCTCACCCTCCAGCGCAGGCTCCCGCACAGGCTCGAACCCACTCACCCGTGCACTGAACCTCGCGTCGAAGAAGTTATTCGGCACTACTACCCCGCCTTCTGTGCGGACGTCGCCAAATTACCGCGAATACATGTCTGCGAGTCCGAGGAGACAGCATATCATTACGATGCGGAGTGGTGGCGGTGGGAGTGGGAGTGCCGGTGGACTGGGGTTGGATGTGGATGGGATAAGGGATCCGCTGGAGGATCAGCTGCTTGAGGGGTTGGAGGAGCTGGCGCAGAAGACAGACGTATTGGCACACTGGGCGGATGAGATGTATGATTATGTTAAGGGTATCCCTAGGAGTAAGTTCCGTTCTTTTTCTCGTTGACCTCCCGTTCAAACAGGCATTGACGGCTTGTTAGAACCTTTGCCCGATCCGAACAAGTTCGTGCGGTTGGAGAGCGAGACTGAACGTCAGGCGAGACAGAGACGCGAGTTGGAAATCCAAGCGGAGTATAACGCCGTAACGTGCGTCGCGCTGTACATGCTCTTGATGTCGTTCGCGCAGAAGGGGATTGATAAGCTGCGGGATCATCATGAGCATATGCAGATGCGGGATCCGGATGGGGAGTACGAGGTCAGTGAGGGCTTCGACGAAGGTGAGTTTTCGTGCATCTGCTTGAGAGGTAGAGACATTGATAGTTGACGGCGGATGTGGTGTAGCTTTGACATGGTTCAAGGAGCAGTTCATCAAGTGTCATGATCGTGCGGCTCTTGTGAAGACGTGGTTGCCGGCGCAGTATTCGGGCCCTCCGACGTTCCTCGATCAACTTGTTTACGACCGTGCGCTCACCTTGGTAAGCAGATCTTCTTGCTGACAATTATATTCAATTGATCGGTTTTTGTAGAGTAAGACGGCCGCTCGGAAAGAGCTCTTGGACCAGGCGAGTACACCAGACGAGTGCGAGAAGCTGTACGAGGAGTCGTTGTGGTGCTTGTATGCCCTACAGGACGACCTCCTACAGACAGACAATCCATTCATGGAAGAGGATCGGACTACTATTGCTACATGTGCGTGTTATTTCGATGTGTTGACTCAAAACGTTCTGACTTGGGCAATTTTATTTAGGGATCAAACGAACCAAGCTCCGCCTCGTTCGCTGCCGCGTCCGCATGGGCATGACCGACCGCGAACGTCTCAAAGACGCACGGCTAGACAAGAATTTAGACGACGTGCAACATGATCCGGCGCCTTGGGATGTAGCGAACCTATCTAGACGGGGTTCGGCTTCTTCAAGACGGTCTTCAATACCTGGTCGCCCTTGATACCCGCTCACTAATTATATTCCCATCACGGCGTAGACTCGCTGTCTCTTTCTTTCCCTCGTGCTTTCCTTTCCTTTTATGATATTTTCATTGCATCGACTGCTCCCGGTATATTGGAATCTGGTGTGTATAGTTCTATGGACGGACTAGGATTTTTCTGTCTCATTCTCAAGCTTCTCTCTTTCTTATGTATTCATGCATTTTTTTCACTGTACATCTTTCCCACACATTTATCCTAAGTATATGTACCCTATCATTGTACTTTTACTCACTGTCATCCTGTACATTCGTGTTATATTGTGCAAGTGGATTCTGTTCGTCGTTTAATTCGGCCTGAAAACGGTCGAAATATAATTGCCTGATTGGGAAGTGGTCTCGCGTGGAAACCACGTGAAACCGCCAGCGTTCCAACGTTAACTCTGCCGAGTCCAGGACCTGCATCGATCTTACATCTGTTTCTCACCGTATATGTTTTGTTTGCTGGGCGTTATGGGCACTCACGATCGCGGTGATTACTGATTTCAGCTAGTGAGTCCCATGTGCATTGGAAGCATGCCAGTGGGAAGGTAGTACTTATCAGTCCCCTGTGACTTGGCCTCAGGCTATTGCAAGCGGCATAGACTTGACTCTTTGCAGCAATCCTCGATATCCATGATTGGATGCTATCTCCTTAAAGATTGGAGCAGCCTTGGGTTGGTGTGCATTCCTCACTATGGCTCAAAAAGACGCGCCCGGTCTGACGACTAGTCACGAAATCGCGAAAGTTGTGCAGGGTCCGGGAACGCCGTATACGGCTGTTCCGTGCTGCTGGCCACGACTATGGAATCACCATCTATCTAGCTTCGCCTTCTATGTGAGCTGTTCCAAGTATCTGCTTATCGTGCGTCCGACTCACATCAACCAGTCTAGTATCTGCGCACTGCGCTCTAATGAGTCTAATCTGGTTCATCCTTATCTTTTCACACGACATGTTCGCTCTGTGAACATACTCGCATAACCATTCGCTTTTCTATGGATCCATCGTATACCGCAGGAAAGCCGCATCTTTTACTGTTTAAATATCAGAACGTGACTACTTACGTGCTTATCAGTATGCATATACATCCCACACGTCGCCCACCAACTGTCACATACACTCGCAGTGACTCATACTACTCTCCGATCTCTTGATTGTGGCCGTAATTCCTGGCGTTTCATTGCGCTCGTGTTGATGTAAGCTATATCAGCTTTTGACAGTCTGTATTTCCCAGAGTGACCCGTCAGGAGCAAAGGGGTTATAAACTCTCTGAGAGACACACTCTCAGTTGCATCTCAGTGTCGCGAACCATGGCTCCCACTCTCGCCTCCTTACAGACGCAATTTGGCGCGCTTTCCATCGACTCTGTAGTCTTCGAAGTTCTAAGCGCGTTATTCGGTATGCCATCTCACGCTACTCGTTCACTTGCGCCGCACCGATTAAAACCTCATAGGCGTATATGTTGTATTATTCATTCTTGCCGTATGGTCGACCTACAAGCACAACGGTATTTCCTACAAAAGGCTCAGGATCGTGACCGTTTTGTTGTGCGTACTTTGCAGCGGCGGTCACTAAAACGTTTTCCATCACTTATACATATGTTTTCGACTGTAGATTTTGTGTCTTGCTCACTCACTATATAACCCGGGCGATTGTCGTTGCTCGTGCTCGACGCGTGGAGCCCGCCTCCGACGAAGAGGCAAGGTATACTGTCCCCATCCAATTATTGACAGCGTACGTTCGTGCTATTTATTTAACCTGAAGTTAGCACTGATGTCTGCTCGCTAGTGTCACAAAGACACTTGCGGTGCGTGATAATTCTTCTCTAATATGAGTGGTACGAATGCCATCCATATGTCGTAGGCATTCATCTCCGATGGCTTGCTTGCGTGGCGATTCTACGTGATCTACGGCCGCCCCCGCTGGGGCCTCTGGTCTTCTGCGGTCGCTCTTAGCGCAAACACAAGTCAGTGTTTTGCTCTTCAAAGTTACGAATATCAGCATAACTCACTCTTGCGTACACTTCTCTTAGTAATGGGTCTTGGAGGAGATCTTGTTTACCTGTCATATTATGCAAGCCCTGACCTATATCACGACCAGATGGCCAGCGTCTCCTTCAAGATCTCCTCGGCATGGGGATGGTTCATATTTGTCACAAACACAATCCTCACGGGCTCAATCATCGGCAGAATCTTGTAAGTTGCTTTACCGAGTAACGTAATCGAGAAATTAGTAACCCAATTTCCGTAGATATGTCTCGCGTATGTCAGGACATAGGACCCCTGTGAAGCACTATGGTGTCCTCCTGGAAGCGATCGTCGAATCTGCGACGGTCACATGGGTCGGTCTACTATTCTATGAAATATCTGCAGTTGCTCCAACACACGGCGAAATTATAGTGAGAGGTACCATTCACCATCCTTTCAGGCTCTCACTGATGCGTCGCAAAAGTTCGAAATGAACATCGGATTCGTCATGATATGTGTTCTCCCTATTTTCTTCGTAAGCAGACGAGACTATGCTCTGTCAACCGTGAGCCTTACCGTGCAACGGCAGGGTATATCGCAATGCTTGATCACTGTGCGTCTTGGGCTGTCGGACGACGGCGACAAGACGTCAGACAGTGACACGGACACGGCACTCAAATCCGCGAACACCGGGTTACCTTCTGTGGATAGCAAGACAGGAGCTTATAAACTAACAGCGCGCATCGGAGCGCTTTCAGAAGCTTCCGAATCTCTCGATGATGAACAAATGATATTTGCGGAGAAGCAGACTGAGAGCGTCGTGCGGGCTTGAGCGGACATGGTGTAAAGCCGAGTGGTACGTCAGGTCCATCATACGCTGTGGGTTGTTATATAGAGGCTAGGATCCATCCAACTTGCTTAACGGCCAATTCATATATTGCTACTGGTCATGCACTGCTATATATAACGAACAAGGTCATGGCTTACAAGACTTGCGCTTGCCGTCGGAGTACTCATTAAGTATTAGGAAACCGTGTCCATACGTATCATCAGCCATACCGATTGCATACCAGTCTGGTTTCCTTCCTCTCTCTCGGCGTTCATCAATATAAATCATTCAAAGTGTATACAGTTACTAAAGTAGTGCACATAAACGGATACACCTGAGATCTTGGGTCCGTAGAATGCCAAAATGCCAAAGATGGTTTTATTTACGTAAAATCAGAATTAAGCACTATAGTAGTGGCGGGTACCACGTCTCTGGTCACATTTCTTCGCAGTCTGGCAGCTTTGAAGCCCAGATCAACCCGGGAGTGTGAGCGAAGCATGACACGACATCCTAATCCGAGTCCAAAATTTCAAAACATCACTATATGATTCTCAACACCACATAATACTTTGCATGCAATCTCTCCGAGTCAAAGCAAAAATAGCACAAACAGTAATTCACGAGAACGACGTGGGTGGAGACCTCACAGGTCATGGCCATTCGTCCACTGCCCGTGGCCGCAATAACAACTTACACAGGATCCCAAAGAAGATCATTGAGCGGCACCCCAACCTCCCGCGCCAACCCCAGCGCGACGTCATACCCCACCGCACACTTGAACACAGCAGCCATCTCCAGTCTATCAGCCGGGGACGTCTGGTACAGCAAATGTGCAGCTGCGAGCTCTGCCACCTACGAATGCGTCCACCGTTAGCACGCGAGTAAGAGTAGAGTGAGAGAGGGAGAGGGAGTGGGCGAGCGTACCTGCGCAAACACCGCAAGCCGGCTGATCTCCATCTCGGTGTATTCGCCCGGGATAGTATACTCAGGCGCAGGCGGCCGGTGGTCCGCGTCGTTCTCCTCCAGCAGGACACCGAGGATGGCGATCATACGGTCTAGAGGGAAGGCCAGCGGGCCCAGGAGGCGTTGTGGGATCTGGATATGTATCGCTAGTTAGCACAAACAAGCGACAGACATAAAGACATAAAGACATACTTTGACAGCAGCGTTCTTCGCTGACACCTTCCTTGGACTCCCGGCCCCGCCCCGTCTGCGCTTACGCCGCTCATCAGGCCCACGCCCGAACATTCGCATGTCCGTCTTGGACGGGTTATGACTGGCGATGAACGACGCTACGAGCACGAACTTTGCCATCCGCGGCAGAGTCGTGAGCACGCTGTTTAGATCCTGGTCCTGTGGTTTGTGAATGGGGATCGACGGGAGGTTCCTGGGCGGTATGGAGAGGAGGTTGGGCGGGGGAGTGTTGGCGGTTGCCCAAGCGTGCGCGAAGCTCTGCCGAGGGTAGAGCGTGTCGAGGGCTGCTGTGATGGAGGGTGTGAAGAGGCGTGTGAGGCGCATGCGGATATCTTCTGTTGGTGGCTGCAGCTCCAGGAGTATCTCTTCTTCCGCGACGGCTATAAGATCGTTCTCGCCCACAGTTTCGTGCATGCGCGCTTTCAATTGACGGTATTCGTCTACTCGTCGGTGGTGCGAATCTAGAATGGGACGGACGAACGCGGGCCATTGGGCGGCTGCTATGTAGGCGAGTTCGTGAGGGTCTGTGGTGTATGGAGCGCAGATGCTGTAGACTGTAGCTACGAAGTGAGCGTGTAGAGGTCGCAGGGTTGGGCTGTACGTCTCGTCGTCGTTATCTCCGTCCTGTGATGCGGGGTAGAGTGACTCCAGTCGTCGTAGTACAGCTGTAAAGACGAATTCGTCAATGGATGTTATAATGAAAGACATTCTAATTACCTACCTTGTTTGGACATAGGCCCGATGTCAATGTAGTACGGATCGGGCGCCGCACCGAGGGGAGGTTTGAGCTGCTCCCAACTGATATCCGACAGCAATATCAAGGTGACTTCCGTCCTGGACTGTCCTGTCCCGTCAAACTTCGTATTGCGCTCACTGCCCCGTGAAGGCAAGCACTCACCAACTCGCGTAACCGGGCTAAAGGCACGAGCATGTCTGGCATGGACTCTTTCAGTCGTTCGGCGCGTTCTATCAGTATAACGAGTCGCGTGTCTTCACCCGAACTTCCAGCGTCCTCTCTTGCCTTGCCTTTGCCATTTCCGTTCCCATTGACATGGCTTCCTGACTGTATAACCGACGCCTGCACTGCCCGCAAACCACGCAAAAACCCGTCCAAGCTCTCATTGTACCTTTGCCCCACCGAGTCGTCCTCCCCTGTCCAGTTCCTGCATCCGTCTTCCCACTCGGGCTCCCACTCGGCCAACGCGTTCAGAACGGTATCGTAAAAGACACGCGCGTTGAAGCACTCAATCGCGTCGATGGCAGCGTATCGCAGGTTGATAGTGGTGGAGGACGAGCGTAGGGAGGCGAGAGCGGCGGTTAGGGCTGGTGCGGCGAGATGGGGAGTTGCGGGGTCGTGGATGTGGATGAAGGGCGGTGGGTATGTTGTGAGAAGGGAGGTGAGGTGGGAGACTGCCGAGTCGTAGCCTTGATCCATTTCATGAGTTGCGAGAAATAGAGACAGGTACTGAGAAACGACTGCAGCTGGGAGAAGCTGGCCGCTGGTGTTGATCTGGAGATTGTCGCGGTCACGAGGATGTCACGCCCATGATGTCACTCGGTGCTTAAACGGCCGGCGCCATGGCCTACTATAGCTAGATCTTGTTTAGCTCACGTCTTGACCGACATCTACTTTACATCGTATTTATACCGCTATATCATATTGCACGATCTCTGACATTGCTGGAAAGAATGTTTAAAAAAATGCGCAGATACACGAACTGAAGCCACAAGTCCTGAAATGAATACTGGCCAGGGCCAGGCGTCCTCCGGATCCGCTAAGCACTGGGTATGAGCTCGAGGTCAGGGACACACGCATCATAAGCTATGCGATAGAATCAACGGGGACAATAGCATTGACTCAGAGGATATCATACTAGTACATGGATATTAACGATAGAGCGACAACAACACCTTCATTCGATGGGTCACAGAGGATACAGATTGATATTCCAGGACTTCGCCTCAACAGCTGTCACCTCAGGGCAAGTTCTCCAACACCACCTGGTGCTGCAGGAACCACGGATAATACAACCCACGAGCATCCCTCGGCATAGCCTCAAAAATTCCCTTAATCTCCTCAATCAACCGTCCCTGCACCCGCCACTTGTTCAGCACCTGGGGCTTCACACCCAAAATCTTGATCAACCCAATATACAGCCCAAACAACTCAAACGGGGCCTGCTCATCAATCAACTCTGCCTTGGCGAACCCCCACTCTCTGAGTGTGCGTGCGTCCGCGGGGAGCTCGTCGGCGTAGACGGCGAAGGCGAGGTGGTACATGGTAGGGATGGGGTGTCGGCGAGCTTGGGGATTGCACTCGAAGATGTGGAAGGTCCAGTGGTCGGTTTGGCATTGTTTGCTGCAGTACCAGGATTTTTGGCAGCCGCTGCACCGAGAGGTTGCGGGCTCGTCTCTGCAGAAATCGCATATACGCGAGTCGCCTGGGGTTGACATAGGGGCAGTGTCTCGGTTCTAGATTTATTCGAAGGGTGAGTGAACTGGGTATCCACAAGCTTCACTTGCTTACTGAGAAGCTGGAGTAGAAAGACTGAGAAAACATAGGAGGTAAGTGCGTGAGAGATGGGAGAGAGTAGCGAGAAAACTGCGGTCGACTTAAGCGGATGTCCGTATTTATACACACCCGAATTCAGCTGCAGCTAGCCATGGCCGTCACGGTCGGTGGCCAGAGTGGATCTGGAGATTGTCGCGGTCACGAGGGTGTCACGCGTGATGATGTCACTCTAGATCTGCGTCGGAGTCTTCGCGGGCCCATGCATCAAGCAAACTAAACCAAAACTAAAATGTACAGCCATGGCATGCTTTTGTTCAGCTCATGCTCTGTGGCCGACATTTGCCTCACATCCTATTCAGATCGGTTCATTTTATTGCACAACCACGAGAACTCCTTCGTAATCCCCTTAGAGTATCATCTATACACAGATTTACGACGATCTCCACTACAAGCCATACAATAATGGGCGATCTAGCAAACTTCCTCGCACAGCAGAAGGCAAAGTATCTAGAGGATGTAAAGAATGGAAAGGGGAAAGAGTGGACGGTGGTCATGGGCAACGAAGCCGGAGGTCAGTACGCCCTCGCACACCCAAACACCGGCTGCTCTAACCTGCTCTTATGTAGACCTCGACTCTCTCGCAAGTGCAATAGCCCTTGCATGGTACAGAACCACAATCCAAAACATACCTTCAATATCCCTGAGCCAAACACCCACCACAGACCTCCACCTACGCGCCGAGAACCTGCACGCCCTACACCTCGCAGGACTCGACCCCTCCGCCCCTCCCATCCTCTGCCTCGACGAGCTCCCCTCTCACTCTCCCTTCCCCTCACACACCTTCGCCCTCGTGGACCACAACCGCCTCCTCCCCCACTTCAACGCCTCTCCCGACGTGAAAGTGGTAGCTATAATCGACCACCACGAAGACGAAGGACAACACAGGGACACCGCCGACCCGCGCATCGTGAAGACGCCCGTGGGGAGCGCAAGCTCCCTCGTCGCGCTGTATATACAGGCTGATAAGCGTGCGAAGGAGGTGATGCCGGGGGAGCTGGCGAGGTTGTTGTTGTGTGCGGTCGCGGTGGACACGGATGGGTGCAGGCCGGGTGGGAAGGCGGAAGAGGACGACCGCAAGGCTGTGGGCTATTTGCTTTCGAGGGCGAACGTCATCTCGGCGGAATCGAACTCTTTGATTGGTGCTGGTGGAGAGCTGTATGAGATCCCGGAACTGCGAGACCTCACGGGGACGTTGGCGGCGAAGAAAGGCGACGTCTCGCATCTCACCACGCGCGATCTCCTGCGTCGGGACTACAAACAATACACTCTCGTCCCCTCCTCCTCCTCCTCCTCCTCCACCTCCACACCCACTGCCATCCTCGTAGGCCTCGCAACAGTCCCCATCGGCCTCTCAACCTGGCTACACCGCGTCGGCTCTGACTCATTCTGGCGCGAGGCGCAGGAGTTCGTGGAGGAGAGGCAGTTGAGTGTGTTGGGCGTGCTTACGTCCTTCCGCGATGAGGAGCACCCTACTAAGAAACATAGGGAGGGGAAGCATCGGAGGGAGCAGGTTTGGTTTGTGCGCGAGCGTGCGAGCGAGGGAGAGAGTGCGAGCGAGGGAGGTGAGGGTGCGAGTGGGGGAGAGGGAGGGAGTGGGGAGGAGGGACTAGCGGAGAAGCTATTCGAGGGGTTGAAGAACGCTGAAGTGCTAGATTTGAAGAAACGCAGGTTCAGTGCTGATTATGGTGTCAAGAAACCGCTGTGGGCGAAGGAGGAAGTGAAGGTGAAGGTGTGGGAGCAGGGGAACGCGCATGCAACCAGGAAGGTGACTGCACCGCTTGTGAGGGGGATTATCGAGGGCCAGGCGAAGGTGGCGTAGAACATAGACTCGTAGTGGTTTTGATGGAAGTAAAATTAATGGGAACGTGCGTATATGTACATGTAGGTGATTATGATTTGTGATCGTTTGGATGTACTAAAATATACATTTTAGGTATGATTGGGATTACAATATTACAATATTGATATGCACCACCGACCTCGGTGGTATGTTCGACACTTTAGTGTAAGAACTCGTGGGTCACCGGTCCTTGCTCGAAGTAATGCATATGGAGTCTTGGAGACTTGGACGCAGTTGTCTCTAGGTGCCTTTTCTACAGTAATTCGAAACTCACAAATACTAGATCTGCTAATCAAGTAATTCCGGAACCTGAAGCTTGAAGCTTGAAGACGCAGAGAAGGGTCCAGTATTCATCTCATCGCCCCGGTTCGTGTATTTGCGCATTTATCGAAGGCTTCTTTAGTATGCCGCAACGGGAGACATTCGCATCAGGATCCGCATGCATATGATAGGGTTTGGACGTCTCACTGACGGGAGTCACCCGCAATCTTATTCGACGTATTTACAGCAGTCTCTATGATCTCGAGCTCGGACGAGTGCATCTCGCCTCTTTTCTCACTTAACCGGTACCTCCCAGTATCTGCCGGCGTTGGTAAGGGACTCAGATATCTTACTTCGCAAACTCAATAAACCTGAATCGATATTTTGCATTCTAGCGTGTTACTCCATCTTCGCGATCATATCGGAACATCTGCACATATGCGAGGGATGTATGGAGCGTACGGCCGCGAGGAGGTGCACGGGGTGCCAGAAAGTGTGGTACTGCAACAAGGAGTGTCAAACCAGACATTAGGTCCGCCATATCTTCAAGTGCACTCCACGTCGTCCAATCAATACCGCTGACCACCTCGCGCTCGCCGTCTACGAAGATTTCCTCCCCACCGATGCGCAGACCCTCAAAGAGTGGGGGTTCGACAAAGCAGCCTTCTTTGACCCCTCGGGTCCGTCCAAATTGTTGGGGGTCTATGTCGGTCTGATCAACTACCATAAAATTAAACCTCAGACACTACACAAGTGGCGCATGGGAGGCACGCTCCTCGCAGAGATCAAAGCCGCCTACGATGATATTCCTCCACGTGCGCGCGGAGAATATTACTCGTGGTTCCTCGAGCATCAATCGGTGTTGTTGGAGTTCGACGAAACAGAGACGGCAGACGTGGGTATCGATCAGGCGATGGTATCGATGGTCGAAGGCATGGAAAGACGTGCATGGAAGGCTATGGGCAAGTCACCGACCGCGTCGATAGCCACAATTCGCAGTTACGCTATGAGCCTCCCGTTGGACCAGCAAGAATGCTTCCAGCTCTGGATGCTCATCTTATCCTTCTCACATCCCAATCCCGCCATGTCGCTCTATCTGTCCTTCGGGTTCTGCATCTGCCCCACGGAGTCCGAAGAAACGCTGCTGGGTCAAGCATATAGGCTGCTCATCGACGCTTGTATCTTCGACGAGTTTAGCGAAGCCTACTCCGCCAGAACGCTGTTCCGCCTGTTTCAGACGAAGAGCATCCCCATGCATGGAGTCCGCGGTGATTTGTTAGCAGACGTACTTGGTAGAGGGTCGATCAAAACCGTCTGGCGGCTCAAACAGTTCATAGTCTCGGATGGACAGGAGACGCTTATGTTGTCTGCTACTGTGGACTATGGATTCATGAACTGTCTGGACAACGACGAGCTTGGAGGGCAGCTCGCCGGTCTTTACAAGATGTTCTTCGAGATGTCGGATGCCGACCCTTTGAAGCTCCACGCTGCCTGCGTCCAAGGACGCCTTTTCCGATTCTTCACTGACGACATGCGCATGAAACTTCCTGGTAGTCGCAAGCTGTTCAAACGTTTGCTTAAGAACCCGTATCCCCTTCCAAACCACTGATACGGGAACCCGTGTTCTCATTTTCTATCATCCCATGATACGACTTCGCCGCTGTTCACTCGCACAAGTGGGCTATCGACTGCTATCGCAAGTTTCGCACCGGGAATCAGAGTTCTGGATATGACAACTCGTGAACGATAACGAGGCTTCCATTGGTCACATGAGGGCCATCGACGGCAAATTTGAGTTCCGCAGTCTGAACTCGATGTGTATATAAGTATAGACATTAATAAATTACAGTGCGCAGTTTTGCTGGCTACAGCGACACCTCAAGCTTTCATCTCCACTACCTCAAGCTTTCATCTCCACTTTCCTCCGAGTCCCCATCTTCGCCCAACCTTTCCCTCCCAGCTCCTCGGTAAGCAGTTAATTCAGATTGGACCTCGTCGACAGCTATCCCGCTTACCATGCGGAACGCATGTTCAGACAGCCATCCGAGTCTACGGTACTGCCATGTCGGACAATGACAACATGCATATGTGCGACGGGTGTAGGGAATCTGCCGCGACTGCAAGGTGTGCCGGATGCAGGAAGGTTTGGTATTGTAGCAAGCAATGCCAAAACGATCACTGGACCTGGCACATATTCGAATGCGGCCCTCGCCGGTCTATCCCTACTGCCTACCATCTCGCCAAAGCCGTTTACGACGACTTACTCCCTACGGATACCCAGACCAATAAAGAATGGGGGCTTGACAAGGCAGCCTCGATCGATCCGTCGGGCCCGTTCAAGATGTTCGGGCTCTATGTTGGATTGATCAAGATTTGCAATGTTAAACCCCAGCAGCTGCACAAATGGCGGGTGCAAGGTACGCTGATACCGGAGATCAAGGCTGTCTATGAAGCCATTCCTCTTCACGCTCGCGGAAGGTATTATCCGTGGTTCCTTGAGCACCAGGAAGTGTTAGAGAACCCGGTGGTAGCTGCCAGCGAGTGGAAGTCTATGGCCGACGCCATGAAGAGGCGGGCGTGGGTGGCTCTGGGCAACTCGGCAGCCGCCTCATCTACTGCGATTGACGAGTTTGTCCAGAGCCTCTCTAAGGAGCAGAACGACTGCTTCGTGCTCTATGCGATGCTCCAGTCATCCGGCCACCCTGGTCCCGACACCGATCTGTACGTTCCTTTCGGCTTTTGCACATGCCCTGCGTTGTACAACGAGATTCAGCTCGCTGGAGCGTACCAGGCACTCTTCGCTGCAAGCACTTTCGACGAGGTTTGCGAGGCCTACTCAGCAGGGACTTTGTTCCGGCTATTCCAAACCAAAAACGTCTCCATGGACAGAGTGCGATGCGACCTTTTAGCTGATGCGCTTGAAGGACGGCCATCCTCTCACAAGTCTGTGTGGACGTTGAAAGAGTTCGTCGCCTCAGGCGGAAACGGATCTCCCTCGTTGGCCGTCACTTTTGATTACGGGGTCATCAACTGCGCCGGCAACGTTGAAACCCGCAAGCAGCTTCTTGGTCTGTACAAGGCCTACTTCGAGCTGTCTCGTGCGAATCCGCTGGAACTCCACGCAGCTTGCGTAGAGGGACGCCTTTTCAGGTTCTTCACGGAGGACATGCACATGACGCTACCTGGAGACCCTGGGTTGTTCGGTCGGCTGTTGAAGAATATGAACCCTCTTCAGGAGCATTGAAGGTAACGCTTTCTTTTCTTCGTCAATATGGACCTGCCGTTATCCTGATTTATAGCTAATTCATAGGACTGTCGTACTCTAGCACCAGTAGTATGGCCCTTGAATCAATATTGTCGTCTTTGTTGGGTCATCTCTATAGTGCTTGTGTCATTGTGCGTCGGCTTGAAAAAAAGCATGGCTTTCAGCATCATGATTCGTCTTACAGCTCCAGTTTGTGAATCTGGGCATTCGTTGAAGCTTTCTTTGAAAGGAAGCAATCTTGTCATAATAGGGCCCTTGGTATTCCGTGATAATCAAGCTCTGTTTTCTGGACTTCAAATGCAATGTAAGCTGTTTCGACGGCAATAGCAGGAGAATTTGGGCTTTCGTATTCATTATTCTAGCATTATTACTTCATCAGTAGCGTTATGCCCCGTTGATGTTTAATTATAACTTACTGAGCTTTACGTGTAGTCTCGTGACCCAGCCTCTATCTTCTTCGTACCTCAAATAACATGAACGAGTAACTAAGTGTGAGTGCACAGCCCGAGCCTGAGGCCTGCAGTGAGGTTGTTAAGGTCCAGGTCGCCATCGAGCCCGCGGAGATCCGAGGATGCGCCACGCGCGTGACCATCTGTGGCTGTCAGGCCCGTCACGCGTCTCTCAACTTGCACTCAGACTCGGACTGCTTACCTGCAGGCTCTTGCTCAGCCCCTACTGTACGGTCTTGCTTCTCAACGCACAACCAACCGGATTGGCTAAGCAGTACCCTTATCTCAGTAAGTTTCCACGGAAAAGTTAGTTGTTGCTACGTTCATCCACTCGATTGACAAAAACACCATTATGCTCAGCTAAGAGCAGCGCCGCGTCGACATTACCATGTCGGACCATCTTCATACATGTGAAGGATGTCTGAAGCGCACCGCAACGAGGAAGTGTACAGGATGCCAGCAAGTGTGGTACTGCGATAGTCGGTGCCAAACCGACCACTGGGTTCAGCATATATTCAAGTGCAATCCCCGCCGTCCGATAAACACCGCTGACTATCTCGCGCTGGCCGTGCACGATGGAGGAATCCCTTCGGACCATGATACTCGCGAGGAATGGGGGTTTGCTAAAGCGAACTTGTACGGTCCATCTGCCCCCTTCAAGCTACTCGGAATCTATGTCGGGCTAATCAAGGGATGCTACGTGAAACCCCAACAACTGCATAAGTGGAGAGTCGAAGGCAGGCTCATAACGGAGATCAAAGCCATCTATGAGGCTGCACTACTCGCAGACGACCTAGCCGAATGTTATACCTGGTTCCTGGAGCACCAATCCGTCCTGGAAGAACCGGAGGTGAGCGGAGTTGAAGCGGACGCTCAGCTCGAGGCCATGGAAAGGCTTGCATGGATCGCCATGGGAAACTCGCCGAAAACGCCATCTTTCGTTATCGACAAACATATCGACAACCTTCCTGTAGAGCAACGGGCATGCTTCAGTCTCTACACGCTGCTACTATCGTCTATGTATGCTGGCCCTGGCCAGGCGCCGATACTCTGGGTGTCTTTTGGGTTTTGTGCTTGCCCGACGCAGGATGACGAAGAACAGCTCTGTCAGGCGTATATAAGACTTATCAACACATGTACTTTCGACCAGTTCTCTGAAGCCTACACTACTGGAACGTTGCTGGAGTTATTCACGCTGAAGTGCGTCCCTGTTACCGGCGCTCGCAGGGAACTCTTAGCCGATGTATTCTATGGAGGACCGAAGTTCAACAAGCCGGTTTGGGACCTGAAGCGGTTCGTCGTTGTGAATGGAGAGCGTGTGCCCCTTCCACAATCCGTTGCTGTCAACTACGGCTTCGTCAATTGTGCTAACGGCGATGAACAAAAACTGCTATCCCTCCTGTACAGGACTTTCTTCGGGATGCAGGATGCGGACCCCCTGAAGCTCCATGCTGCATGCATGGAAAGACGTCTTCTCAAGTTCTTTACTGAAGAAATACGCATAAAGCTTCCTGGTAGTCGCAAGCTGTTCAAGCGGCTGTTGAAGAACAGCTTCCCCCTTCAGGGGCATTGAAGGTGCTGTCTTCGCTTCTTTTTCAATTTCATCACTCATCTCAATCAGAGAATTAATACTGGAAATCTCCTACAGCTATTTTCTCTGAGTCTCCGAGTCGATCGTCCTTTCGTTCTGACTGTGCTTGCATGTATCCCCATAGCCTGCTGCATACACCCTCTTGCCTTGTGCTTCGGTACAAATATATGAGTTCGCTGGACATAGATGTGACCTGTCGGCAGTGTTTCCTATTCATTCTCTAGATCTCTTTGGATTAACATGATAGATCAGCGGTCTCGAGTCAGAAGATTGCGTACTTGCAGGAAGAATTGACGGAGAAGTGCTCTTCTATCTTACTGGTATACCGCAGAAATTGTGCCGCAGCTACTATACCTTCGCAGGTAGACTCCTCGATACCAACCCGGCATGCTCGAGACACGGCATACGAGCCGGCTCTATGCGCCGCCTTTATAGGAAGTTTGAGTGTTCTGGTGAGTACAGATCGTGCTTGAGTAAGATACCGCTAATCTTGTCCGTAGCTAGGCCGGGGAGGACAAGTGGTCGTCCTTACGGCAATGTTACTTACCATTGGCCCCGGAGCATTGAGACCAAGGGAGGACGAGTCTGCATTGTACAATACAGATAAAGAAACGCAGCTCTATCTTCCCCGCAACGACAACTGGGATGAGGTAGGACAGCAATGCTCAGACGAGGGTATTGGTTTGAGCATGTTCCTGGACATGCACAAGCCTATCGACGTTGCGACCATCGGTGTGGTATATCCTCTGCTGTTATTTTGTCTTCTGTGCTGATTGTGCGACCTAGGTCAGGTGGTTTTACCAGTGGTGGCGAACTTTTCTTCCACCCACGGTTTGAGCCGCAATAAGACGGCCGTGCATTCGAGTCGCAGCTGTGGTGCCTTGTGTCACGGACAACGGCAGACAACTGTGCGATGCGTGTGCGGTGCTCGTTTGGTGAGTTTCCCGGTCTCTCGGGGTATAGCTACCAGTCCTCCACCCGACCCGGAATTCATATCAAGTTGTGCATTGTGCTAATCATGTTTTTCCTATGTTTCTCCTGTGGCCTTTGACAGGTCTACGTATGTTCTAGCAGTACGGCAACCTCTACGGGAATGCGACCGGTGATCTGGACTTTGGCACGCTCGATGCGGACAAGGCGATCAGTGTGTTCTTGGCGCATAGTCATACGCTTGACGAGAGGCAGTACGCGAGCGACTTCTTGCAGTCTGCGGTGTTGTACACGACTGCGGATGGACAGCGACGCGTGCGTACGTGCAATCTGGCATTGTTTATCGTCACTCTGGCGGGCAACGTCTTCCGATTTGCGGACTTGGACACCACGGTGTCTCATTTGCTGCGTGAAAGTTCGCGTGGTATTTTTCTCTCGAATATTTGTTGGAATTGACGTGGCGAGGCAGAGGTGTCGTGGTAGTTAATCCAGGAGATCGCGTACTTGCAAGAAGAGTTGACGGTGAAGTGCGCCTCTATCTTACTGGGCTATCGCAGAAATTGTGCAGCAGCCACTGCACCTTCACAGGTATG
Organism: Irpex sp. M6601; assembly: GCA_037039805.1. NCBI lineage: Eukaryota > Fungi > Basidiomycota > Agaricomycetes > Polyporales > Irpicaceae > Irpex > Irpex sp. M6601. Next base: position 109 of record JAXQGN010000503.1, on the reverse strand, counting down.
TTGCTTACCTGGTTGCACTGTTGAATGGCTCCCTGAAAGTCAATACAGTTAATCATTCCAGAAGCCTTCCGAGCATTACCGGTGTTCACTCTGGCCATAATGAAGAGCA
>JAXQGN010000502.1:0-18667 GCA_037039805.1 Irpex sp. M6601 | reverse complement strand
GTGGAGCCTGGCCACATGGCCGTGTGAGTCTTCTGAGGCCAAGAACGCTTTAAGAGAAATGCTCGAGGAGAAAACACACGAGCCTGTACCATTACGTGCATACGGTGTTGACGGTAATTTGATTGCGCCTGGTGATTGGATGAAGAAACTACAGGGTGCCAATGTCCTTGTCAAGTTCACTGTCACGCATCAGTGGTTTGGACGGGCTGCAGCGCCTGACACCAAAAAGGACAACTACTATGCTGCCATTAGAGTACTTTGGAACCTACGTTTAAGCAAAAATTTGGGCATACGTTTGAGCTCCACAGTGCAAATATATGAGCGGCCTGAGAGAACGTTTGGCGAAATGTTTTGAGCGCCAAGTACATTTCGCGGCGACACCGTTGCGCTGCCTTGCGTGTTTGCTGGCTAGTCAACTCGACTTTTGTGCCCAAAGCATCCTTTCACGCTGTGCAAGATTTACATGTCCGTGTATGACCAAAACTGGGAGTGCGAGCTGGGACTTTTCACTCGTCGCTTCGTCAACCGCTGAGATGTTTTTGGCGCTTATTGAGCCACACGGCTATATTCGCCAGCTCCAACTCATTCGTATGAGCGCAAAACTTTTGGTTTCCAAAGTACTCTATTGACGAGATTCGGGTTTTGAAAGCTCCCCGGCCTACGCCCACCAGCCCCCGCAAGCGAGTACGCGAGAATACGGCTCAAGACTCCGATGGCCTCTCGCACAAACACAAGAGAGCTCGGACCAAGAACTGTAAGTTCCACTTACTTTACTGAATGACTAGTGAATGACCCAATCTTCACAGAGTGCCTTCCGCTGACCTTATAGTCGACGACTCGATTAGATGGTGCTGAATTGAATGCCGTCCTGATTTCGCCTACAATTTGTACCGCATTGCTCGTTAAACTGATTTCTGACAAGGAGTTGATATTTCTTATTCCTTTGACCTCTATGAAATACACAAATACGAATATCAATTGTAACGTTCTAGATCTTAACTGTACGATTGTCGTAACACTGAGTGTCATATTCGCTTTGTGGAGCAAGATCTGCAGCCGCCGCGGGCGGCCCTTTCGAGTTGAGGAAACGCCACCACCGTGACGGACGCGTCTTGTTTCGCGAGCACCACCATTCCGTTCTCACTCGCTGCTCAGACAGCTCGACCCTCGACGTTTTCTCACCCGTGGACCAATCGATTGAAGAGAGGAGAGGGTGAGTTTGTTGTGCGGGAGACCATGTGAGGTGTATGGTACGTCGCTCCGTCACTACTCGCACATCGCTCACGATACTCACATGCTCGTCGGTCTGCTGGTCAGACCTGGAGGTTATCGCCATCCATGGCCGCTTGCCGCTGGCGAGCCGCGATCGTGTTCCTCTACTGCAGGCCGTGTCGATGTCCGCCTCCCAGCATAAGATGGCTATGGTGTTCTACGTCTCGATCTGTCTGCTCACTGTGGTCCCCGCCGGTCCTTCACTCTATCAACATCAGCACTTTAGCCACTCTCTAATGTCGCCTTATAGATCACGTAGAATGCGACTACCATACAGCACAGTGATACAGTGGCCGTGGCATTTGAACAGATCGCATTACGCTCAACATGGCTCTCGGTCGACGTTGTCGAGTTGTGTCGGCGCGACGCGACGTGTGTCTCTCCTGTTAGGCAACGAAGACCACTCGGCACGTGCAGCTACCACTGTCGGTCCATACTCAATGCCCCTGCGTACTCCCGACTCCGATCCTATGTTCACCAACACGGCATATGTCGGGAAAACTCCACATTTCAATCGCATCTTATCTTGCTCCCTCCTCTGACTCGCTGCTCCGCGCAAATACTTCTCTTTAGTCACGCCTTCACGTGGCTCCTTTCTGTGCTCAACGTAACCCGCGAAAACTGACGCAAGCCTCCTGTCCTCCAACAAGGCAATGAATTATGGACGCTATCCCTCGGACCCCTCTTCTTTATCACCTCTGGCGAGCCTGCGTGAGTCTTTGTCGCTGTCAGCCGATCTAGTACAAACGCGAAGACCTCACCTATCATACAAGAGGGCTAGAACGGGCGATATCACAGCTACGAACCGTGTTCGCGTATGGACTACAGGCTCGCTGATGAGATGGAGGCGTGGGTGCGGGATCGTTGTCGGTGGCGGATGAAAGAGACGAATGAAATTTCAAGGTGCGTCACGGCGATGTCTCTCGTCTACTCCTCCTTGTGTCAACTAACCACATACACAGATTCTAAATATGTAAATATAGTCGACGCAATCTTTAGCATTAAACAAATGATTCTTGTGTTACCTCTTCAACTCGGTCGCTGTGCACTGACTTCTTAGGAATCAAACGAAGAAGCATATATCCGTGTAGCAATCACATACAAACTTTCTGACAACAAAAAGAATCCAGCTAAGCGAGATGAAGACGACCCGTCATCTGAAACAACCTATTCTTGACATGCTAGGGCGATCGTCCCTGGGCTCGACACTCACGCTCCTTATTCCACAGCCCTCGCCTCCGACTCTGTCGCCTGCTCCTTGTCCAAACTACTAGTAACAACCTCTTCGCCAGTGAGAGCGCGTTCAACGCTTGCTTCGACACCTGATCTGTGAGTTCCGTTTCAGCTCGCTTTCAGATGAATCAAATTGGTAACATTATACACACCCCTGGATAATGTCGAAGCACCCTGCCGTGATATTGTCCGCGCGCAGCGAGTTGTCTTCGCCCGCGGTGTTGTTAGGCAGTGAGAGCACTGTACAATCCAACGTCGAACCGGCTTGTGTGTTGTCCGTGGCAACCCCCGATTCAACTTGAGCCTCAGCCGGGACCTGTGGAGATATATTAGCGAGTTGCGCTGTGCGGTGAGTCTAAGAGAAATCTGTCACGTACTGTCTCATCATGGGCACTGGTAGGCAAAGTCATTGGCATAGTACGGCTTTCAGAAATGCTTGGAGTAGCTCCACCTAGTGATTGGCAATGGTTAACCCCCTCAATGGCTACCCTCACCCTCACCCTCACCCTCCATAACCCCCACCCTACAAGAGGGTGGCGGGTTTTCAAGGGTTTCGGGGGTTAGCACCCTTGGAAGGGTTTACCCTCAGGGTGCAAAGGGTTCAGTACAAAAAACCTGTATTTTATCATAGCTAGTTAACAATGATACGGTCCCAGCCATTTTCTAACTCTTCTATAGTCTCCACTCCCTCTTTTTCAGGAGATTCCGTTACTGCAAGTACATCCTTGTCATCCACTAATCCCATCCGGCTCCACTCACCAAGGCATAGCAGTGCCCGAGTTGACTCTGCCGAAAGGCGGTTCCGTACGTGACTGAGCAAAATACGTCCCTGGCTAAAGACACGTTCAACGGAAACGGACGTAGCTATAGAAGAATGCATCATACATTAGTGTCATGTTCTGCGAATCAGAAAGTAATATACCTGGTATCGAAAGGTAATCTAGCGCCATTCTCGACAGGCGGGGATACATGGTCTGTCGTTCATACCACCAGCTAATTGGATCGTCGACCGGTTCCGGGGGCGTACTGAGGTACCTGTCCAACTCATCAGCACCATTTCCAGCTTTCGAACCTTTCGAGGCATCGAGGCGACGCTTGCGTCGAATTCGATCAAACATGTTCGCCGGCTAAGTGCGTTCATGCGGCGTATAGTCAGCACTATCATAAAATGAAGTAAACCGTGAACGCACCTCTGAATTGGCCTCGCTATCAGCAATGTTCGATGTTGCTGTAGCTTCATCACCCTTGTCTTCGTTGTTCGCATCGCTAGCGTAATGGCGATCAAATTCCTCGCGCGCGATTGACTTTGCGGTATTGATCCATTCTTCAGACCAGCCGGCCTCCTCGAAGTAGGATAATTTATGGTTAGGATCCAGAACTAGAAGTGGTTAGCATTGCGAATGAGTAAAGGTTGAGACGAAGCAAGTGATACGTGGACGTACTCATTGCAATCCGGTAAGTCTCTGATGCATCGGACTTCCCATAGTAGCGGTTCAACGTCTTCTTAGCTAAGTTGACAGCTGCTCGGATAGATGGTTGACGCGTCGTGTTGATTGAATTATCGGTAAGAGCCTCATCAATGATATCCATTGCTGGCAGAACCTCAGATAGCATGGGCTTCTTGCGTGAGAAGAACTGGGTGCCGTCGTAGAACACCTGCATAAGTATTCATCAGCAAAAGATCTTCAGCTTCACAGTACTTTGAACACGCACCTTGAGAACGTCTCGAAGTTGAGTAGCTAACAGCCACTCCTCGTCCTCTAGCTCGTATTGACGCAAACCAAGTTTTCGGTTTCCCGTAAACTCGGTAATAGCCGTTCGATATTTCAGTGCAAAGTCCAGCATGCTATACGTCGAATTCCAGCGTGTGCGAACATCCCGCGGCATGTTACGGACAGGAAGCTTCAGGCGTTTCAGTAGCTCGTGCCACGCCGGTAGAAGTATCGTTGACGAGTTGATGATGGCAAATGAAAGTTTGCGTAGCTGTAGCCATTCTGGTAAGCGGCGGCTCCCAGAGTCTATCAGAGAGTGTGGGAACTAACCTTGACAAGAACAAACTTTACCGGACGAACGATGTCGTCCAACTCTTCCCTTTCCTCAGATGACATCCCCACCAACTCGTCGAAGTGCCCCTCAACATTCTCGACCACTGGCACCTCCTCCTCTGTGTCCCTATCCTTTTGCTTACCCTTTGCCTTCGAAGTCCTCGCCTCATCCTCCACGTCTACCTCGGCATCCAAGCCAAGAACCGTCATCTCGGATTCCTCCAAATCAAGCCCTTTGGCTAACTCCGCCAGCGACACCTCGGTCGCAGTCTTCGCATTTCGTGCGTCTCTACCCGAGGTGATGTCAAACGGTCGCAAAAGAGACTTCGCGCACAAGTGGCAAATATGATCGAGACAGCGGGTATGTGCAGCTTCTCCGGGAAATGTCAAGATTTCTTCACTAATACCTTCTACCATCGTATCGTTATTTGATGCGTTGTCGGTCGTAAGACTCAACAGCTGCCTCAAGGTGAGTCTTAAACCATACTTCATTCGAGATGTGAACTTACCTTTTCTTTAATAAGGAACTCCGCGAGCGTTTTTACAAATTCTCTTGCCAGGGTGTGGCCGCTATGTGACGTCGGAACCTCAATCGTCTCAAGGAGAAAACTCAGCGGCTTGCCCTGGTACACAAGATGGACGGTAATGGCAGCATAGGCCCGATGGTTCGGCGACGTCCAGGTGTCCGTCGCAAAGCTGAGGCGGCCAGGGTATTCCTACGACAAGGTGAGTTATATTCGACCTATAGCGCGGTACTGTCTTATAGACTTACTCGTAGCATGTTCGCAACACGTTGTCTCACACGTGCGAAGACCCTCTTGACATCGCGCGAGACAGTCGTAGGCGAGGGGATCCAGTAAGACGGGCGACCAGTCTTCATCAACTTCACAAATCCACGGTCCGTCACAATCTCAAACGGTCGCTTGTTCTCACTGACCCAACGTACAATCTCGGCACTATTCTCAAGGTGAGCAACATATTTGACCAGCATAGGAAGTGCGTTCACTAACCGTGCCTCAGCTCGAGTATGTTGCCGTGTAGAGAAGGTGACTTGTTCCTTGCCGCCAACACGAGCAAAAGCCGCGGTAATTGAGCCAGCACGGGGGATACTCTGAAGTCGGGCGCGTGCTTCTTTTACTGTCATTCCGTTTGTCTGCTCAAGAACATGTGGCCCCCAGCAACTGCAACTCTTGACGTGATTACGCAGGTTGTTTGTAGATGTGGCATCGTGAGTATTCAGGTACCGAGTGATTGTCTTGGTGCATGTCAGCCCGGCACAGTGGAAGACGTGTCCGCGGCGGTTACCATCGTACAAGATGGTCACCTCAGGACGAAAGAAGGCGTATACGGCCGAATTCCACTTGGACTGCAGTCGAGCTTGACAAGTATGGTGTTTGGTAAGTTTGATATACTACATTGTTAAGTGGATTCTTCACGGTGCTCACCCAGCTCGTCTTCTGCAGATTCAGGGTCAGGCTCGATCTCGCCAGCCTAGGCCCGTTCCTCAGCCGCAAGCTCTTCCTCGGAAATCTCCTCAACCGATGCACTTCGACGGACAGGCGTACTACGACTAGACTCAGCTCGCTGCGATGACGCTGCACTGACGGTCGCAGACGTCTTGGGAGCCTTTGGTGCACGAGCAGGTGCGGTCTTTGATGATCCGCTACGCTTTCGCTTCGAGCCTTTCGCCATCGGTAGGGTTCGAGCTTTTGAGGTTGTGAAGGGGGAAGAGTTATAAAGGGAGGAGGTGGTACGGAGGAGACCGTCCGATTGAGGGGAAAGGGGGTGTTTTGCGCGGCTGGCGCAAATTTCAATCTGGACCACGAGCTGATCATCTCGCTCTCATCCCGTACTGTGTACGGTTTTGCTGCATAGTACATATATATACAGTGTATCAGCTACAGCTATAACTATATATCTGCTCGTCTCCCTTGCTAGTTCTGTCCGAAAGTGTGTAAACAGGTGTCCTCATCGAAGCTGATGCCTGTATCAAGATGCATAGCCTCTACAATACTTCGAGCCTCATCGTACTCGATGTTATTATTAGTCAGTATGTTCCAAAACCAATCTTCGTGTGGTACATCCTTCAAGTATCCGTGAAGATCTCCATAGATTCGAGGCGATAGGTTATATCTCTCGATAACGGATGCGGTCGCCGGCCCAAAGGAGACGAAGTCCATTCCATTAGGAGCCTATACTAAAATGATTAGCTCAAGGTTGGAATCATTTCGAGACGAGACGAACTTACAGCTCTCTGCGCTTCAACTTCCGAAATTAACTCCCCAATCCTTGTCTGCATTTCCTTTAATTCCTCGGCAATAGCTGTGAGTTTTTCTTCCTTTGCCGCTAGTAATGTTGTACAGGGCCCGGCTTGGGCTCGAAGCCCTGGCTTGGGCCCGGCTTTCATTGGCTCAGGCTTGTGTCGAGCTCAAGCCGAGCCCGAAGCCGTCCAAAGCCCAAGCCGCCATAAGGGCTTGGGCTTGGGCCGCGGCTTATAGTAAGTACACAGTAGAGTATGTATCAACGCATGTAGATGGTATTATTACCTCTTCGTACAGTTTGCTGTCTGTGTCAACTAGTTCCTGATGGTCCGAAGCGAAGCAAGAGCTTTTTCCTGACCCTTCCCGTCTCCGTCGTCGTCGTCTACCTCAACATCTTCAGCATTACCGGCCGTTTTTTGCTGCTTTCGCATTCGGTAGAATCGTGCTTGCTATTAGTCACTGTGACTCGGAGCTCTGGATACAACATGCTTACTCTAACATTGAAAATTGGCTGCGGCCACTGGTTACTGGATCAGGTCTCGAGGCCTGACAAATCAGGAATGATCGAAGTGCTTCAACACCGATAATCTATATTGTATCGAAAAGGATTTCCAGTAATATCAACACGTTGAGATTCAATCGAGCGATGTGAACGTGACATACCCCATCCAACAGTCGTTGCTTCAGAGCGAGTTTGCATGAGTACGCATGAGGAGCACAGCTGTATACGCCAGACGATCAGCATCGTGGTCATGGAACACGACAACCTACATGGTAAATGGGCAGCTCACGTGACGATAATAAGCGATGCACCACGGTTACTCTTGCGATGCGCTGCGGCTACTCTGAGTCCTGCGATCGCAATGAGATGGCACCCGCATGCATAGCCGACATCCGTGGGGAGTGCGTTCATCTTGCTATTTAAGTACTCTTCGAGTACGTCCCTCCGTCCCATACGCAAAATTGGTTAGCAAAGTGATTGAGTGAGACGTAAGGAGTTACATCCCTCCCTTGGTCGGTGAAGTATCAAGCACTGGCATGAATGCAGCTAGTATATCGATCGAAGCGTTATTAAGACGGCACGATTTATTCCAAGGCAACGAGCGGTTGTTCTTATTATATTTCTGGATTGCCTTTGTATGAAAAACGAGTCCAGTAACGTTGAGACCCAGAGAAACATAGTGCGCACCCGAGCCGTGAATATTCAAGCCTAACGACCGCGAATTCCTGTCTTGCTACGGGCAGTCCAACTTCTCGATTATCCATAAATATAAGAATCTAACCTACACACCTAGACTGCTGTGTTGGTCCCGTTTAGTTCATTCACTTCACTATACCATCACGTCGCCAGCATCGGAAGATCTGCAGCGGGAACACCGCTTGCGTGATGTGCGTCATACTCATGTACTGTCCTCAGAGAGCTTGGGAGCCCGATTGCTTATCTAGGAGTCTCAACTATGACCTGACTGACAAGAACGAGCTTGAGTACGAGTCACATCATACAACGAGGGTGGCCGATGATACTCACTGGTGCTAAGCGCTGATCTCTGGCCACATCGGTGACACTACCAGATGAAGTTGTTATTCATGAGAGTGGTATTTTCGCAAACAATAAGCCGTGCCCGTGCCAGCACGCATGTCTCACTGTTGCAGAGATATCTACAGCACATCCTCAGTGAAGCCTTGGCCTGAAGGCCCGGCTTGGGCCTGCAAGATGACAAGCCGAGCCCCGAGCCGCTACAAGCCCACCCCTTGGGCCCGGCTTGGCCCGGCCTACTTGGGCCCGGCTCGGCGGGCTTGCGGGCTTTGAGCCGGGCCATGCACATCATTAGCCGCTAGTTGGTTTTCAAGGTCGTGTATTAAGGCTCGGAAACTCGCTACTGTTGTTTCGAGGTAGTGAATTTGTGATGCCATGGTGAGAGCAGATTGTTAACAATGTATTGGTTACTTATGCTAGCAGAATACAGTTCACGCGAGTTCGGAGTGATGTTGCAAACAAAGTGGCGTATACAGGAATCGAACTCAGGCGTTACAAATCACGAAAAAATGTAAGATGCATGGTGCACATACTAACACCTACACTACAGTGGCTTGCATAGCCAAGGGTAGTTAAGGGTTATCATATGCATCAGGAAAAACGACCGTATCTGCCGAGAACTCCGGGCACTCAGGAGAAGCAAGAGATTGGTAGACAAACCCCAGAAATGGAGCGCCCGGAGACACAAGCGAGAGCCCGGTAGTACTCTGGAGCAATGAGCCAGTACCCTGTAGCACCGTGTAGCTTGCCATGTACGCGGTAGTGTGGGCTTATATGTACGTAGACGTAGTTGCTGGCTGCGGATATGGTCCCGGAATACTGGCGAGCGAGCTTAAATCACGCTCGAGCGGTGAAGAAGTAATTGTGCGTGGCCATAGGAAAGTAATATTAGCATTCGGATTATGTCGATGTACGATAGAGAGGCGGACAAATTAAGCAACATTATTGAAAAACTATCGTAATTTACCCCTTATTCAGTCACTATCTGACCCAAAGTCTTCAGAACCGCGTCGATTTGCACGTTCTGCAAGGTCCTCCTCTACCTGTCGTTGGGCGTCCGCTGAGAAACCAACCTCCGCACGCTTCTTGGGAATCAGAATACCAGAGCTGGCACTGTGCGTAGTTTGCGGTAATTTTTCATGAGAAGAGGGTAAGTTTGTGACATCCGAGACTCAACTTACAGAATACTCCGATAAAGATCTTCACGCACTCCTTTGACAGCGTCGGCGTTGATGTCGGCCCATTTCGTGAGATGCTCCATATGTTGATCATACTTGGTGCAGTAACCGTCCTCCGAAAACTTGAGCTTTGTGTCACGATACCCGGTGGCCCAGGTATCTAGGCCGTATTCGAGCTATACATGTTGCATCACCATGTGTTCATCAGATAGATATCTACGGTGATGGCTATGGTAACAGGGGAGCTTACCATTGTCAAACCTGCCGCAATGAGCGGGAGCGGAAGTGGATCGAAAGTCTCCCGATAGATGACACCAAGGTCCTCTGCATTTTTGAAAAGGTGCTCCTTGAGGCCGCGTAGTATGATAGGCGGCTCTGCGTAATACTTCGGGCGATCAGGGTCCTTCCATCGCTACTTGTAGGATCTAGTCAGTGCTCAAAAGGACAGATAATGCGTAGCGGTACCTGGTAGCAGAACCGCGCCGGATCACCTGCTTGACAGCTCTTCTGCAAGAAGGATACTTGTGCTTGATTGGCAGATTTGGCCTTGCGTTTGGAGGCGTCTTCACGGATGCCATAGGTGTCAGGGATGTACTTGATAATCTTATCCTTTAGATGGCCTCTGTTTGAAGAAGCACTGTTCATGATCTTTGTACAGAACGTTATCCATATACACACATTACTCATTGATTCAAGGTGTACTTACAAGGCGATATACACGCTGGGAGTCCTTCGGGCTGAAATGCCTACCTCCCGCAGTGTCACAGGCTTGTTTCCAGGCGCTCGCTGCCCACTGCAAGGCGATCATATTGTCCGGGAAAAGGTGTGTTGTGTAGATGCGCACCATGTAAAGGTCGATCGCCTTAGCTATCAAGTTCTTTGTCTCGGGCAGATAGTCGCCTTGATTCGGTTTGTTGCGTGCCTCGACTTCTTCGTTGATGTAGCCAATGGCCTCGTATGGACGTGCTTCGGATTGACGAGAGTCAGAACGTCTACGTTTTCGTGGAGGATGCTCGCTGGCGACCGAATGCCTGGAACAGCCCTCTGCAGTTGTATCAGGGACCGATGTACGGGCACGTCTAGCTGCAGTAGAAACGGTGTGCGGTTCGTTTGTCTGGCCTATTGCATTAGTACAATGATCAATGCTGCAGCCGTTCTTGCTTACTGAAATTGCACGACCATGTTGGGCTGCTGGCAGAAAGAGAGTCAGTACCCACCTACTTTACGGAGTTCATTCTCGACTTACAGGACAATGGCCCTGCTGTAGAGCTTCGCCCGGGCTGAGGCGACGGTGACTTGGACAGAGACGGAGTTGGCGGTGGTGATGTGGCACGCGAGTCCATTGAGCGGCTTCGAGGAGGAGACGGATCACTTCTAGCAGATGCACGCGGCACGCGCTCTTCCCACAACTGCTCGTGGTTCTCATCTCGTTCTGGGGAACCCAGGCTTAACCTCTCTGAAGGCATCCGAGCCCTCGCAGGCGATGCTGGCAGTGTTCAATCAGTATCAATGTCCGTTGAGTACCATAAACATACCATCTCTTGATCTTGAACTTTGTGATTCCTCGGGAGTTTGATGCAGCCGCCTCAATCTCTTGCGAGGTGGGCTGTCTACAATAGTCGTGCCCTTAGACTAAACTAGTTACTTCTAACTCCGAGCTATACATAAATAAGAACTCACAGCAAAGACACTGGGCAGACCTGGCGGCGGCGACGTCTCGTCTTCTGACTCGGCACCGAGCTCGGCATTGGGAGACGGTCTGCTAGACCTGTTGTCTTGAGAGGGTGCTGAATCGGCCGAGTCCTGCTGCTTGTTGGCAGCTAAAACGTGACATCAGTGTTCTGCATGCATAATAGAGCCCGCACGGTTAGGAACGTACAGCGTGCTTGGCGTTTAAGTTTCTGGATCTCCTTCTCCGCTCTTTGGAGCTTTGCTTGCAGGTCACCTTGGGCCTTGTTGTCTACGCCGTGTGTACATAATCAGAAGTTAGATATGGTATATTGGAACGTGGTGCATTGAAACTTACCTATCTGTTTTTGCTTCTGACTCTTCTTGCGTGAGCGTGTGCTGTCTTCCGGGAGTATATCTTCCGTTGACACCTCATTGCGACTGTGGTGCTGGCGAGGAGGTTTTCTTTGTTTTTTGCGCACTTGAGAAGCTATGAAGGACTCATAAATATAAGTATAAAATAGCTATATATCGCTACTAAACGTAGCTTGCCTTGAGGTTCGAGTTCCTCCTTGTCGGATTCAGGCTCGGAGTCTGGAATTCTGGGCATTAGCAAAGTTACGTTCGAACTTGAGTGCAAGTATGGAAATAGTGGGATTATGGTAGACGTGGCAGGAGTCAGGGGAGAGAAGGCGTTTGAGGTGGTGGTTCAGGTTTGACACGTCGGTTCGTATGGTGGCAAGGAAACAGTTGAGCGCTGAAGTCGGGACTTACCTGCGTTCCTCCGGACACCTCCTGGTTTGTCTACACGCACATGTGCAGTGCACACTACGTTTCCTGACACCATAGCTCAACAATGGATTCCTCTTCCACTTGTTTCCACTGCGGAGCAAGAAAACCTAGCTCTAAGGTTCTTTGGAAGCATATTCAGCACCGGCCGGAATGCAGACAAGCTTTCCATGCGCATATGGCCAACTTACCATCAACTGTGGCAAGCCGCTCTAGGTCATCCTCTCTCGAGTCTTCGGTGTCTGGTCCATCTTTGCCCACGGACAATGCTTTTCAAGGCATGCCGGTTGAGGATGAAGAGCCTGGGATTGCGGCCACCAATGAAACACGACGGCGTCCTCGATCAGACTCGAGTGGTGTCGAAGTCAGTGAAGGCGGTACCGCATCAAAGCGACCTCGCCTCCAGGAAGTCAAAGAAGAGTTTGAGGTGGATGGGCTACCAAAAAACCCCTTCGTGGACTATCCTGGCGAGAGCTATCTGGCTGGGAAGACATATGGAAAGGGGAAGTCTCTATACGAGGCGATCCACGCGGAGAGGGAGAGTGATGAAGCAACAAGCGGTAGCCCATGGGCTCCTTTCAAGAGCAAGGAGGAGTGGGATATGGCGAAGTGGTTAATGGAATGCGGTGTGAGTCAGACGGACATTGACAAGTTTCTGAAGCTGAAGATTGTAAGTCATGACCGTTCCATCTAACTTTAACGTCCAACTCACTCGCGATTGCTGTGTAGCCCAGAGAGCAAGCCAAGCTATCATTCTCAAATAAACGCGCTTTCTTCACGAAGATAGATGCCCTCCCGAGAGGTCCAAAATGGAGTTGCGAGATAATTGAGATAACAGGAGCAAGCGCAGATGACCAGGGCGAGATGATGAAGGAGGAGGTCGAGCTGTGGAAACGAGACCCTGTAGAGTGCATCCAAGACTTGATTTCTAATCCAGCCTTCGCAGAACATATGCACTACGTACCGGAAAGGTTATATGAGGATGACGAGGGGAAGAGGCCGATCTTCAGTGAGATGTGGACGGGGGAATGGTGGGCGGGGATTCAGGTGAGCTACTGAACGTCAAGTTGTCATGTGTCTCTATGCTAATAACGATGTGAACAATAGAAGCTCTTACCAAAAGGCGCTACTGTCGTGCCTGTCATCCTGGCTTCCGATAAGACCCATCTGTCAAACCTTAGTGGCGATAAATCTGCGTGGCCAGTTTACCTCACTATTGGGAATATTTCGAAGGACCAACGACGCTCACCTTCCGCACATGCAACTGTACTCATTGGATACCTTCCTGTCACCAAGCTTGAATGCTTTCCGAAGGCAGAGCGTTCCATGCGCAGTTACGAGCTCTTCCATGAATGCATGTCGTCACTACTGAAGCCGTTGATCGAAGCTGGCAAGAATGGTGTTCGCATGGTCTGTGCTGATGGTTATATCCGTCATGTACATCCGATCGTTGCTGCATATATCGCCGATCATCCAGAGCAGTGCCTGGTCGCATGTACGCAAGAAAATGCATGCCCGAAGTGTCAAGTCAAACCAGAACAGCGAGGAAATCCAGCGAACTCACCGTTCCGCGACCCGCGACACACTGCTACATTGATCGACGATGCTCTTCATGGTTTCGCTCGCGAAGAAGCGAGGGAGGCCAATGTTCGTGCAATCAGGCCGTTTTGGTCTCTATTACCGCACTGTGATATCTTTCTGGCTCTCACGCCCGATCTCCTTCATCAGCTCCACAAAGGCATGTTCAAGGACCATCTAGTCAAGACAACGGCTTGCGTCAACGGAGAGGATACGGAGATAGATTGTCGTTTCAAAGCCTTACCTCGTCATCAGAATCTCCGACACTTCCAGCGTGGAATATCTCTCGTTTCTCAGTGGACCGGAAACGAGTACAAGCAGATGGAAAAGGTATTCCTCGGAGTTGTCGCCGGTGCTGCACAGCCAGAAGTTGAGCGCGCTGTGCGTGCTGTCCTTGATTTCGTCTACTACGCCCACCTTGAAGTCCACACGGAGGACACTCTCAATCGTCTAGACGCTTCGTGGAGGGCCTTTCATGAGGCAAAAGATGTATTTCTGCGCCTCGGTGTAAGAAAACACTTTAATATCTCCAAGCTTCATTCCATGACTCACTATGTTCACTCCATCCGCCTTCTTGGAACCGCCGACGGATATAACACTGAGTGCCCCGAGCGGCTGCATATCGACTTCGCAAAGGTCGCCTATCGAGCAAGTAACAAGAAGAACTACATCAAACAAATGACCAGCTGGTTATGACGTCACGATGCCGTTCAGCGTTTTCAAGCTTACCTCGAGTTTTCGTATCCTGGCTTGATGTCGGAGACTGACAAGTCAACGGGCAATTCTCCTTCCGGCACAGACCAAAGCGGCCCTAGGTCTGAAGGCGAGGAGGCCGGTGTCGACGATGAAGACGAGACGACGGAAGACTTGGAAGACGACCACAGCGGCGGCACTCCGTTCAAACACGCGAAGCGCCCACCTTATCCTGGGTCGTCGGTTCAATCCATTGAGACTGCAATGGACGCAGCCGACTTTGGTCAGTGTCTCGAACTATGGCTCAAGGATCACTTACCTCCCGGCCACCGGCGGGCGCACGCGGTTAGGATTGAACCTACTACACGTGTAGATGTATACACCCGGCTCAAGCGTGCACTACCTACGATAAGCTCCGTTTCGAAAACATCGCAAACAGACACCATATATGCTACACCATCATCGTCAGGGATTCAAGGTCACCATGAAGCGGTTCAAGCGCGATTCTCAACCGTACTCGCATACAAGACTTCCTCTGATCGCGCTGAATCCGGTTTGATTGCATGCCAGAGGGAACCACATGGTGGCTCCTTCAATCCTCTATCAGGTGCGTGTTCAGTAGCATTCCTCTATTTGCTCATCAGTCATGCTGAATGTACACTATGAATATCGTAGGACTCAGTGTCTGCGAGGTGCACGTCATCTTTCGTTTACCACCGGAATACGAAGAGGTTTCAAGTCATCTTCTGGCGTACGTCGAGTGGTTTACACCCTTGGGTACCGTCTATAACCCCAACATTGGCATGTTTTCCCTATCTCGTTCGACGCGTAATCATCAGCGTCGCATGTCCGTCATTCCGATAACGCACATCGAACGTACGTGTCATCTAATTCCTGTGTTTGGTTCGGTGATGGATAAGAGCTGGACGCGAGAGAATGTGATGCGACGAAGTGAACGGTTTTTTGTTAATCCCTACTTTAGGCATTTAGACTTTGTACTTTTCCGCATTCTCGTAGATAGATGGCGCGAGAAAACTCTGCGGGCGGGCTGACCACTAATGCTGTACTCAATTTCTAATTCAACTTCAAGTCTTCCGGCGCACATATAATACAAGACATGACGTGATGTCTGCTGCTCGACTGATGTCAGACCATACGAGCCATAAACATAAACATTCCCGCAACGTACAATGAGAGCGAACAATAGAATGATATTTCAGTTGTAGGGAAAATGTGCACGCTACGCGCTGCTCCCGGCTGCTCCAGAGAGTCCTTGCTAGGTAAGGCTATCTACGGAGTCTACCACGCCGATCAGTCGGCACGAAGATACATCCCTACTCAGTAGACAAACCGTTTTTCCTGATGTGGTTGACGGGTTCCGGGAACCTCACCCTCACCCTCACCCCTGTAACCCTTACCCCCAACCCCTGAGGGGTACCATGACCCTTGCCTTTCACTAGCTCCACCCTCGGCCAAGGTTTGCCAGTGTACCACCGTGCCTGCAACACCATCTGGGCCTTTAGCAAGTTCAGTGGGGTTTGCTGATGGTGGAAGCTATGGAGAGCATGCAGTGAGTGCTTTATTAGCTGACTTCTCCCAACAGCTGACATACCTGCTTAGGGACATCTACATTATGGCTATCATCCAGCCTGTCACGGGGTGAGGGGTCCATGTCTTCTAATATGTGAGTTGTCTCATGCCTATATCAAATAAAGTCACATCAAACCTTCACAACTCTCAGATGACTGCACTCACCTTGGAGATGGTGTTCGTCCAGGCTGGATGCCGCCAACTGGTCGTGGATTGCTCTGGGAATATTGCATGGCTATGTTTGCACTTCTGCCCTCAGCTTCTGAAGGGGCTCCAGACTCTGAAGGTGATACATCCTGTAGGTAGTATACATAGTGAGTCATGGAATTCCTCTGAGACAAATAACATGAAACTCACAGAGATATCTGTATGTAGCTCCGCCTGTAATCCTCCAAAGGTACCAAGTTCATCTGCACCGACTCCAGGGTCATTTGTGGTGGGATCTTGCGGATCTTGGGGTTGTGGACTTGTCCTGATGCCTTGAACTTCATCATCCTCAGTTCCAGGTGGATACAGGTTTTCTGGA
This sequence comes from Irpex sp. M6601, assembly GCA_037039805.1. NCBI lineage: Eukaryota > Fungi > Basidiomycota > Agaricomycetes > Polyporales > Irpicaceae > Irpex > Irpex sp. M6601. The sequence goes on along the minus strand of JAXQGN010000502.1, from coordinate 2,297 downwards.
TTTCCCTGGTATGCTAATGCCATGCGCCATCCTTTGATCTGAATATCAGCTCGCTCATCACCTGACATGTGTGCAATTCGCAACAGCTGAGGATGCTGGCTAGGGATCTGCGACAAATTCTGTCCAGCTGTCCGCCAAAGCATGAGGTAGAAATAGTCTGGAAGAGGCAAGGCTTCCTGTGAAGAGTCTTCTGTTGGATCAGGGATTTCTCCCCAGCCAGACCTTGCAAGTTGTTGTAATGCTGCAAGTTCATCTGGTGATAGAGTACTGAACGAGTATTCCCAAAAAGACGATAATCTGCCAGCAAGCCAGATAAAGATGCGCTTCCATTGTGCTGCTTCAACAGAAGACCATCTTGGCCTGATGTTGAGATTGTTATGAATCTTGCCATACATCACTCTCACAGAGAGTAGGGAGAGCTTTAGGATTTCTATTGCCTTCAGGTTTTGAAAGTCGTTGCTGGTATAGTCCACAATGCTGTGAATCACATTTGCCAGTTGATAGATATCTGGAGATCAAAACTGAGTATCAGAAGAATTGAAATTAGAATGAGTTTTACTAAACACACTTACCATTTTCATGTGTGTATACAGCATCAAATATTTGACAAATGATAGCATGATCAAATATGAGACACTGCTGCACTAGTGTCTTCTGCACTAGTATGTCCCCTTTACTTATTTGCAAAGCCCACTGAAATGTAAGCTGCAGTGGTGCATACTCTCCCATTTTTTGAAGTCCAGCAGACATAAAGCCAGAAGTGTGGTATAGAGCTACAGCAAAGTTGAGCCGCTCTAAGTACCATTTTTTGGTTACGTGAGCTTGTGGACCAATGCTATCCCGCTGGTCTGCATTGAGACATAGTGGTAGACAGGGTGCAGCTGGATTTTGGATGCATATAAAAGTGCAGAATGCCCACCAAGCTATGGTGTCCCAATTCTTAGGAAAATGTTTGCTACTAGTGTTTGACTCAGCAACTTTGGGTATGACATGAGATGTAAATATCTCATTGATGACCTCTTGTACCATGGGTGAAAGTGTTCCATACGCATCAGAGATGTGCTTTGGACTGATTTCACTATCCACTACAGGTACACGGTTGCCAATGACCTGCACAGCAAACTCCACAAGCTGAACCCAGTTGGCATTGCTTTGCTCCAGAGCACTTTTGATAGTGGTCCCAAGAAGGCGATCATCTGCCTGCAATGCATCTGCAGAGGCCAGAATCCTCAAGTCATGACTTGTGTCATTGATCATGCCTGCCTCCTCTGCTGGCTTTGATGACTCATAACCCTTGAGATATTCCCAGACTGTATCAACTGAATCCCCAACATGCTCCATAATTCTTGATTTAGCCCATTTGTCTTCCAGGAAATATAAAGCAAGCAGTATTGGTAGAAGCATGCAGAAAACACTCATGAATACACCTAAGCAGATGTATCTCATGAAAACAGTCACAAATATAGGATATACATGATGGCGAAGAGTGTGAGTGTAGCCTTGCAAGGCTGGGGTAGTATATGGGCAGCGAGCAGTGAAAGAGGGAGATACAGTGACCACTGTAAAGAGGAATAGCCATGCACACACAAGTGGAAGAGTTGTGTGGCCAATGGTGGGATGGACATTGAGAGTGAAGATGCATAGGCCAGCAAAGAACAAGGCTAGTGAGACCTGGAGCAGGAGAGGAAGAGTGGATGCAATGCCAAAAACCTTCCATGTCTCCAGACCTACATGGCGGAAGTGGCGAATGCGCAGTTGACCTTGTGGCGAGGCAGAGGCAAACTTCAGGTATGACCTGAGCCACTGCTTGACAAGGATTGCAAATGATGCAGTGGCTAAGCTGATGACAAGGCTGGCAAACCATAGGACATTGATGCGGATGGCAGCAGAGGAAGGTTGAAATGGGGAAGAGGAAAGGGAGGGGGAGGACTGCATAGCAGGCATGGAGGTGGATGTTTGATTGGCAATAACACGGAGGACCTGGAGTGACTCGCCAGGAGTATCTTCTTGGAGGAGTGGGTAAGAGACAATGACAAAGGCTGTGAGAACAGCAGAGTAGAGACCAGTCTGGAAGAAGTAGTGTGTGATATGCAGTGTCGGTGAACAACATCAGAATACCAGTCAAGAATCAGACAACTCACAAAGGTCAACAGTGAATCAATATCTTCCTTGTAACCACCAATTTCTTCCCGATCGTAGTTGGTCATAGCCTTCTCAATTGCAGCCCAACCAGTAGGCTCACCCATTGCAGTGGTCAGTGCAGCAACAAGAGCCGGGTCAGGCTTCACCTCAGGAGT
>JAXQGN010000501.1:0-19085 GCA_037039805.1 Irpex sp. M6601 | reverse complement strand
TCCGACACGGGGAATCGAACCCCGGGCTATCGCGTGAGAGGCGATAATGTTAGCCACTACACCATATCGGAGATAAAGAGTAAGTTATAAATATATTGATAATAGTGTTCCCTGCATCCTCCGTGATTTTATCACCGAGGGTAATCGACACAGCGAGAGTGGCATACAACAGTCGTGATTGACATTAACGAGGACAGCATATAACTACTTAATGAATAAAAGACAGCGTATGTGACAGGGGGGTAACCAGGCGGAATGAAACCAAAGCTCCAGTAGATCCGAGTAGAAAACAAGAGTAGCATAAGACAGGATCATGTCGGTGGCCAGGCAGTAGTCCGTGCTTCTCTTTTCCACGCTTCCCAAATCTGCACTTGCCACTCATTAGCAGCAGCAGAGATACGGGACCAGCTCTCTTTCAGAAAGCCTTTAAACCCTGAGCGAAACAACGCGTCGGGGACTGAGAAAGGGGAAGAAACCGACGAGGGCGATGGGGATCCTCGTTGGAGAGAGTCGGACTTGGGGATGTGCGCGAATAGAGCGGGTTCGAAAGCGTCGTAGTACGTGGTGAGGAATATCCGTTTCGCGCGGATGGTCGAGTACCTTGGAGCGGTCATTAGCAGGGGATTTGATGGAGCGCAGAGTGTCTACTCACCAGTACATATATATCAAGAGAACGAGCTGAAGAATCAGGAAACCCCATAATATCCATATGTTTTGGAAGTTCACAGTAAATCTCCCCTTCTCTTCCGGGGCAGGAGGCTGCTGAAGAAATACTCTCAGATAACGTAGACCGTTGTATTGGGAACGGACACTTACCAGAAGCTGTCTTCGTTGCATACCCTCCCGAAGAGATCCATATCTCGCCCTCAGCTCAGCATCCGTGTCCTTGTGCTTCTTGAGAGAATCAGACAACCCCTGACGAGCAGTTCTGGCAGCTTGTGAAGTAGCATACAGCTCCTTCAAACGCTGTTCGTTCCTCAACGTTACGGCTTGTGAGCTAACCCCGCGTCAGCTTCCAGAAACATCAACAAAAACGAGTTCACGTACTCTTCGCTATCGCTGAAGTCATCAGCCAAGTCAGAGACCGCTTTGCGTATTCGTCTCAACGCCTCACTATGCGACCTCGGCTCTGGCAGTTCGACCGAATCCTCAGCATTGGGATCCTCAGATTCAGCAACCTCACGACCCATAGCATCCACAATCCGCACGGCGCTTCGGTTCCGCGGACTAGAAGGACCGGCCACCTCCTTTCCCTTATCCGTCTCTGTCTCTGTCCCTGACTTCGAACTAGGATCTTGAGAAGAAGCAGGCGACGGCTGCTGTACAGTTTCTCGTCCAAAAGCGTCCACAACACGCACACCAGGCGACTTGGGAGAACGAGCGCGGTTCGATGACGGCCCAGCAGCAGCTTCGTTCTCCTTATTCGTCACTCCCCTGCTCTTGCGACTCTTGTCCATCGCAAGATCACCAGGGATAGCAGGGAACACTTCCGAGATACTATCGCCCGACCTGACCTGCGGACTAGACGGTCCGACCAACGGAATCTCATCGAGCGTGGTATCCCCAGACGCGTTCGATTCCACATCAAAGCGCACCTTCAATATCCCCTTCTTGCGCATCGAGTCCGTGATAGGCGTGTTCTGCCACGCACCAGGGGGAGCAGGTGTTTTGCTCGATGTGGTGTCCGCATGTTGCACTGGCGTTTCCTGCAGTCCCGCGAAGTTGGGTGGCGGAGGCGTGGGCTCCCTTGGCGGAACCTCAGGTTTCTCGACCGGTGCGGGTGTCAAGGCCCATGCACCTGGGGGTCTGGGAGTTTTCATCATGGTGAGGTTGCCGTTGATGCTGCCGTTGATGCTGCCATGAGACTTGCTCGGGGTGCGTTGTAGCTCATTTTCGTCGTCTGAGGAAGGTGGGCCTGGTAGATCGGGCATGTGGGGAGGCGGAGAGGGGGTCTGGAACTCCAATTTCGATATGTTGAATTGGGGGCGTCGCGGGGGAGTACGCAATCCGAAGAGCGGGGACGTATGTTCTGCTCTTCGAGGTGAGGAAGGCGGAGGCGTTTGGGGTTTCGCAGGAGGGGGTTCTTCGTGTTCTGGTTCTTCGGGTATCGTAGCGGGTGGCATAGGAGGGGTCGCGGGTGGAGAGGGTGAGGAGGGGGCATAAGCTTGAGGGGCATGTTCAGACTCTTCTGGAATGGTAGAAGGCCTCGCTAATGGTGTACTCGTTACTTGCGACTCCAGGTCGCTTTCTGCGGAATCTACGCACGAATCAGCATGTCGATCATCACGTCACATTCATATCTGGATACTCACCAGTCTCGATGTCGGTCGGCACAAGATCTTCAGTCTGCGCGTTGATGAGATCGACAGGCTCAATCACAACCCGTGGGGTATGCGCTGGAATCTCTGGAGCTATCTCGGGAACACTCCTACGATGTCCAAGCCTACGCTGTAGATCCACACCCGGAGAAGGCGGCGCAGGTCGCTTCGGGGCTGCCGCAGGCGAACCCTTCCCTGGAGATCGTACTGGTATTTTACTGGGCCTGTCTGAAGATAACGATAGCCTACTAGACGGACGAGACCCGTGTTGACTCTCATCGTCCAGCTCCAAAGGCGGCAGAGGATGGTGATTCCTGGGGAAAGTCCAACCAAACCTTGACCCGAACGCGTCGTTTGCTGGTCCGTCAGAGTCCGTAGACCCAGGTCGAGGATGGGTAGCACCAGAAGCTGAAGCAGCAGCAGCCTCAGCCGCAAGCTGCTCCTTGTACTTCACGCTTCTGCGTACCAGTGGAGAGGTGTGCTTCTCCGGTGTAGCACCCAGGCTGACAGTACGATTCCGTGCTGAGCCGGGTCCTACACGCATCTGGCTATGAGAGGGAGACGGGCTGGCATTCGAGAGGCGTCGATGTGAATGCGACGCACTCAACGACTGCGGGGACGGCGACACCGGCCGCGGAGGCGGCCCATACTCCCACTTCTGCGTCCGTGCGTTCCAATTTCGCTCTCGTTCGTGCGCAACAGGGTTCCGTGGCTCAGACCGCGGTTCACGCCCGTAGCTCGCGACGGAGTTGGCTGGGGAACTCGCTCGTGAGTCGCCCCGGCCATACTGCCAGCTTTGTGGACGCGACGGAGTGTGGAAAGATTGTGCCGAGTCTGGTCTGGAAGGGGTGCTCTGATGGCGGTGGCGCTCTCCGGGGGACTTAAGATCAAGGCTTGAAGTAGAGCGGGAAAGGGTGTGGGGGTGATTCCAGTTTCTCTCCCTCTCTCTGTTTCTTTCGTCATCCATGTCCCTCATACGATCTCGATCTAGAAGAATCACTTGCGTTAAAAGAAGCCAAAATGATAGTCGTGAATATACTTACAATCAGCTCGCGAGCCGATAGAACTTCCTCCATAGGAGGAATAGTCATCGAACGCTGAACTATTCCTTCGTGACCTGACGCCATGAGGAGGGGAATCAAATGAAGAGTGACGACGGTCAGGCGTAGTGTTATGCGCCGGCGATCTCGGTCCAGGCTTGTTCCAAGAACGCTCACGTTCGTACAAACTACGGTCCTTGACTGTAATAGAGAGTCAAATGAGATGTCATGGCTTTCAGTCAAATACATAGATATTTGCTTACAATCTGAGCCAGACATTGAGGAGCCACGAGATGCTGAGCGGCACGTTTTGAGTTAGTACCATTCTACCATGCATGTGTGCAGGCTAATGGAAATACCTACAGATGCTGTCCATGCTGACCCGCCGGGCGAAGGGGAGGTTATGTGCAGAATGTGACTTATCATGCGCTCCAGCGTGAGAGTGCATATGTTCAGACGAGCCAGGGCGAGAAGGGGCACTCGGGCGAGAATCAGGGAAAGGGTCTATGAGTTAAAACAGCCGATTTTAGGTCAAAACACCGTGATACAGAGTCGCAGAACAAAACTCACATCTTCGCTGAGTCTTGTTAATGGTGGAATCGGCATCCATAGTATCCAATCCTTGCATGGCATTCTGCATCTCAGAATCCTGTGACATTAAATCTGCAATACTGGACTTAGCAGGCATGGAGTACAAATTTGTGTAGCACTCACTAGAATGCATTTGGATTTCCGACGGCATCACTGCTGAACGCATAGGTGTACTGGTGGCTCCCGCAGGCAACGCGAACGAAGCTGTGTCCTGAGCAAGCTGCCTGAATGTCGAAGCGGTATCCCCACTATGTTCAGCAGGGGCTTCTTCGTCCATATCTACCACAGAGCCTGATGTAGTACTGGCGTGCTCTGTATTCTTCAGCGGTGATATGGACGCTATGCTCACAACGTCAGTGATCCTTTGCCGCATTCGGTCGTAAGCCAGGGCGGCAGTGGACGTATACGCTGCTTCAGAAAGCTCCGTTTTACCAGCCACTCCTATCAAAATTATGTGGTGACGAGAGATACAAGGAAACATAGGGCCACGTACTGACAAACTTCTCAGTCTCCTCGTCGCTCAGACTTTTCCGCTTGCCCTTGGCCTTTGCCCGTTCACGCTTAAGAATTTCTATCCGCGGACTCGACTCGACTTCACTCGCGTCAATGCTGTTCCTCCTTCTGTGCGTTCGATCCCTCTGCGGACTCTCCTCCTTAGCTCGGGAGAACAACTCCGCCAAGCTCCGTTTGGCGATGGAGGACGCGTCGTTGGCATAAGTGGTCATGTTCGGTGCCTCAAAGTCGGAGTCCACAACCGAGTAATCCGAAGAAGGGGCCCTCTGTGGAACAGGTCTCGCAGTCTGGGAGGGCATCATGCTCATGACGGTTCGCAGACGGCTGGTGTGTTCGGGGGTTTCGCCAGAGAATCCGATGGGAGGCTTGCTAGAGACCCTAGGGGTCGCCTCGGTGTCGCTTTCATCATGGTTGGACACGCCCAACGTGTCCGCGTGAGTAGAAATGCGCGACGGTCCTGCCTGAGGCGTATCGAAAACATGGTCGACTCTTTGCCTTTGCTGGCGCATCTGGCGAAGGCGAGGAGGAACGGCGAGGCTATCCATGAGACATGCAGCACCAGAAATTCAAGAACCAGCCCAGAGGTCGTCGATGGCGACGACGACGAAGAGAAAGACAACACCCGGTGAAGTGTGAAGAACACAAGAGATCGCGAAGGCGGGGCGCGTCTTGGTGGGAATCACTGTTGAGTCCGTCACATGACCGCACACGTGTATTCCACGCGGCGGCGGGTGATGCGCACCTTATGTAATTGAACATCGTCGTCCGAGCTCGCTCAACTCCGACCAGAGTCTTTAAGTAGGTATATGTACTGAGTCTTCCATGCATCGCTGGATAACCCCAAGAATGGTTGCAACAGTCAGTACATGATTGCGCAATGATCTGTATCCTATTGTGGCACTGACCGCCCGTCACGATCGTATTCTCAATAGCTCGTAATCTCAAGAATCTGAGTTCGTTCGGAAATAATCAGATGGCTTTGCCTAACGAATGCCTTTGCACATCCGCTTGGTTGGTGTCACCGGAAAGCTGTGAGGCTGAAATGTGGCCTGCACGTTGCGGTGTTCGCTGAACACCGCCAAGATCGTACATCGCATCCATGAAATCGATAAGTATCATCTAGCGGTGATCATCTCGACGCCTCGCTCGAGGCTCTGTCCTCTCGAGGTCATGCCGAATGGCGGCAGACCCGTTGGACCAAGATCTTGGCTTCTCCACAACGCCATTTGTGCCCTAGTTCCGCAGCCCCCAGGCTATATATACCCCCTCACCCATTCATCGACATCCCCAGCTCTGCAGCGACGCGCATTCCTCTTACATCTACACTCACTACAACTCATTCCTCTGCATCATCATGGTTTATCAGTGGGAGCCTGACACTCAATACAACCTCGGTGACGTCGTCATCTTCGAGAGTACGCCCACGCCTTTGTACTACTGCCCCGATGCCACTGATATTGACCGATTTGTGCAGGCCACAAGTACCAAATCGTGCAACCCCATCGCTCGCAGTCTGACTGGACCCCTCCCGTGACGCCTGCCCTATGGGCTCGCGTGCCCGAAGAGTACGGTGGCGCGTCCGAGCCCCAGCCAGGCTACCAGCCTCCCTCCTACCAGCAACCCCAGCAGCCTCAGCAGTCGTACCCAGGCATGTACCCAACACCCTTGATCCTTTTGCCTACTAGATCTAATAACTTAATCAGAGGAGAAGCCATGGGACCAGCAGTCCCACCAGAAGGTTGATATCCCGCCTGAGGAACAGAAGAAGAACTGGTGGGATCTGGATGAGAAGCGCAAGAAAGAGCTCGAGGTTCGTTCTAGACTATACCACCGCACAGGTCAGACGGCTAACTCCTCTTTCCTTAGATCGGTGGTGGTCTGGCCCTTGGCGCTGCCCTGCTTGGCGGTGGTGTCTTCGCGTACAACCATCACAAGAAGAGCGAGGAAGAGGCAAGTTCTATCTAACTCATAGTAAACGCTTACCATATCTAACAACCACCTCTGCAGAAAAAAGCCCATGCTTGGGGAGTACAGAACTGGCTCGCTGATGCTCAGAAGCGCACACAGGAGTTCCACCAGTACGGTCCCCGCGGACCTGTCACTTGGGTACTCGTACAGGGCAATCAGCTCCCCGCAAACCCCTTCCCTGGAGGCGAGGAGAATGGGCAATCTCTCTACATCGCTCGTGCTTTCCACGAGGGCAGTATCCGTAAGTACGCTTTGTTACAGCACATAGGCATCGACACTCACACATGCCTGCAGAGGTCGGAAAGACCGCTCGTCACTGGAGCAATGGTGCAGTCATCGGCTACGGCCACAAGGAGATCTCGGTAAGCACCACGCGAACGATGGGAGCAACCCAAGGAACATGCAACTGATTTGGACTATATAGGTCCCCACCTTCGAGGTCCTCCTCGCTGATCCCCGCGCCGTACAGTGGGTCGACGCAAAGGGCCACTTCAAGCCTCAGGACCTCAACGTAAGGCCCGTCGAAGCCGGCCGCGAGGCAGACGGTACCCCTCTGTACATCGCGCAGGCCCACCACAACAACAGCGTTCACCCCGGCAAGGCTAGCCCTCATCTCGATGGTACGTGCTCGTGAAGTCTTCGCTGTAAGAACAGCTGATTCAACTGATGATTTAGGTGCATTTATCACCTATGGTGGTACTGAGAAGGAGATCGACGTGAGTTGCTAATGCTCTCGACAGTTCCCATCTACTCAAACTGACATTGTGGCTGTTCTAGCACTACCGCGTCCTCGTCTACGTCTAAACTTGCATCTCCGGGAACGTTCTCTTCCAGGCTGTCGTGGTTTTCTCTTCAAGGACCCTCATAACCAGCATATAAACTCAATGTAACATACATCATCACACCAACCAATCCTTAGCGTTCAACACCCAACTTTGATTGTCGTGCGTCCGTTCTTGTTGTTTATCTTCCATGTTTCTGCAGACCTCGAACGTGCAAAGTCGTCCGCACTGTTCCGACGCCTGAGAACCAGCTCCTTCCTTTACGCTCGATTCAAGTGTAAAGTGTATGCAATAAACCCGAAGGTGCGGGACCGAGCGTGCCACGATGATCCCGACGTTACGCCTCTTTCTTGCTTTTCGCTTTTCGCTTTCTTATTCTTTCATTTACTGCCCCCGACGTCCTGTCACTCTTCGTCACGCCTCGGTGAGGTTCATCAATGCTCATATCTCAGAGTAAATATAAACCTGACGACGTACGCGTAAGTGCATCACTCATTGACCAATCATGATGTCGTTACACTCAACACCACAGCTTCAGGCTCGCTCGTTCGGATGAGTCAACCACGCGTCCTCCGATTGTCCTTACTCAGACTTTGCTAAAGCTGATTCAGCACGACAAGGATTGAATATTTGGGAATCGCCTTTAGGTGATCACATCTTCGTCGGTATGATGCGAGTGGTTCATGCTCGCGATCGCACGACGCAAGGGCGTTCTGTTACGGTATGTCACACCTCTACTTCGAGTTATCTCCGCCACTTTTCGGCTTCAAGACACGCCCTCGGCCGGGGGTCCGTACAGCGACCTCTTACTTAAGCCTCTCGCAGATCATGTCGTGTAAGCCGTACTTAGCTTGGCTATTTTGCAATGGGGCATTCGGTACGAACGATGTTTGAGTCGGAAGAGCCTATCGGTCCGCTTCATTGTGATCCTCGGTGCTACTTCAAGTAGTCGAAGATTAAACAGTTATCTGGTCTTGGTGTTATTGTATTTAAACGTACTGGAAAGTGACGATCATAAGTAGTCTCCTCTTCTCCGTTCTCCGTTTCTGACTTTCTTAAGGGATGATACATACCAAAAACCAGGCATGCTAGTGCTCAACCGTTAGTGAACCCACCCTTGCAGCTCTTAATTGTTTGCGTTCCGCTCCGTTCCCACTACGTACCACCATGACGTACCCCTCCGACTAAAACACGCCGTCCAAGCCACGCATTCCGAACCCTCCCTCCACGTTTCTTTCGTTGCCTCCTACGGCAACCACGCAACCGCATTCTCCCAACCCAAATCACAATCTCATGGCAACACTCACCTCACTCTTCCACAGACACGCGCCCGCCTGTTTTGACGGTGAGAACTTGGTATATGCGATCCTCCTCTTCCAGAGTGCGCACGTACAAAGATATCGATATGAGATGCGCGTGCTGGACGCGAGGTGTGGAGCCGTTTGTATGTTATCTGTGTGTTGTACGATGTGTGACTTGAGTCGATGTCCACCTTTAAGTTCTGTGGAAGATGGGGATGCGGAGGTTGACATACTGTAACATATACAGAACACGCATCTGCGATAGCGATCTCGTGGCGCACACATGCTATGCCATGCTCTATCACGATATCGTACTAGATATCGCTACGCCGTATGCATACTCATGTCGCTGGTTTAAGTATATCACACAAGTACGGAGGTTTGCGAGTTGGTACGTACGTACGTACGCGTATTGGATATGCGTCGGGGGTCTGGAGATCTTCTTTGATACGATGAGGTATATCCTCAGCGTCCTTTCCCGCGAGGTGGAGCATCCTAAGCATTCGTCTTCGTCAAGAACAGTACCTGTCTATCCGCTGTGATATCTTGGCGTCTGCCTCAGATATCCCAAGTCCCTGTCGAACATTCCAATGCATGGCCTTCAATGAAGACTGGTACTTTTCATCACGATGGGGTCAGCTGCTCGTATCGGCCATAATGACCATAATGAACGTACGGGATCTGTGTCTCAGCGAGAAACCACCAAGCGTGCAAGTATGATGCATGATGTCGGGATCTCATCCGGCACCATTGACCAGGCTAGGCAGTATTGAGTCCTCATGTCTCCTCTCGCTCGGGACGCACCAGTACCAAACCTCCGTGACTGAATACGAAAGGGTACGCGTGGTTCCCAATTCTGCTACCTATCAGAGATATAGACACACTGATGCACGGCAGCTCGATTCTTTGCTGTCAAGCCAAGCCCTTGTTCACGTCCGTAAGTATGATCTGGGTGGTCGCGGGACTTGCGCAGGTGATGCAGTCGATACGTCCGACGTTCCGACGAGCTGCGCGCGCGTGTAATCTGTAATCCTTGCTTCTAGTGACACCGGTAAGTCCTTGCGCAGCAGCTCAAACAGCTTGAGGATCGCCCTCGCAGCACAGGAAAACTGGAAGACAGGTTTCTTGATTGCCAGTGACCGCTGCGCAAGAGATTTAGTACATCTGATCCATGGGTGTGCAAGAATAAAGCAGAGATGACATGGTGGCGTCTGACCGGCCTGAATGATAAAGTAACGTCACAATTAGTCAAGTCGATCTGTCACTGCGTTCAATATTTTTCAAGGAGCACTGAATGGGAATTTTACTTACATGCGCCCCCAATTAGCTTTGTGACTCTAGCACATATGTAGTAGCTTTTTGTAGCGTATTCCGGAGACGACGATGGCCCAGACGCATGGAAATGCACAATCAGGCTACAGCCTCAGCCGTGCGGGGATGACTTGTATTATCACTGAGACAGCGCCTGATGTCGACGATGATGTATTGCCTCCGGAGATGTCTGGATAGGCGTACTTTTCGGACGGCCTATATCTCCTCGACGCCACGATAAACCTTCCATAACTCCCCGTCAAGTCAGCTGTGCCCGCATCGGCCGTTGAAAACAGAACTCACCTTGCTCATGGTCGTCGTGCAAACGGTGTTCCTCCCCCGCCCTCCCGTCGCGGGGGGCGCAGTGATCGACGGAACCGCGGTTTATGTAAGGGCGGAGCCAAACCCAATTGGAGAAACCAGGGACCGATCATCTGGTGGATCTGGCATTGACCAGATCTCGGGCGCTGATCTTGCCCACCCTCGTTGGAATGAATTGAGTTACCGCCGGCACATTCCCTCAGAGGGCCACCTCCTCCATTTCATTCCCAACTGCAATGTTCGCGAATGAATTCTAGGCTAGAAATGCCTTTATACCTTCTTTGGTGTGGACTAGGCATATGGAAATGTGCGTTGTATAATAAAAATGGAGTCAGATGTCGGAAGGAGGATGGAGTCCGGCAACAAAGACTGGTTAGATTGCCACAGAAACGCAGAAAACGCTCCCATAGCAGTCGGATCAGCGTCCAACTACTGCGACCGCACTGCCATCCGCTCTCCGCGAGTGACTGTTTCCAAGAGTCGATCGGAGAGGCAATCATGGTCGACATCGGTGTTACAGTCACAACGGCATTGGGGGCGAGCACAATGAACAGAATATTCCGAGAGCATTTGCGATAGATACTCGGGTTAGATGCTAAGCAGGCACAAGCATCGGCCAGGGAGTAAAGATAGATGTCGTCAAATACGTCGGTCACACAAACTGTTTGATATTGAGGTACGGATAGCAGCAGATAGCACATTGTATCTTTGGATATGTGGATAGGCTCATAGGCGGCCGTACTGCCCATGCTTGCTCCTGAACGAACGGACCGTCGAGGAGCATGGTGTTGTGGAGCTATCGAGGGAACAGTGATCCTTGCTATAGCGAAGCACGACAACCACATTATGTCTTCATCGTATTGGACAGACGCAGCGTCCACGACATGTATAGAGTAGTCACGCATGTGTCACAGACCCCTGAACGAAGATGCAAAGAGATGATCGTCAGCTGATGAAGTGAGGAACGAGGACGGGCCAATGTTCCAAGGTTGCAGGGGAAACGGCCGCCCGCAGAAAAGGCGGGAAAACGCCATGCGGGAAGAGGCAAAGAGAGTCTTCCATCGTAATAACGAGGCATTCTATCAGCAGGCAGAGAAGCAGGGCGGTGGAGACTGGTTATAATTGCCAGGAGCGTCATTATGAAACGCATGGCGCGAGGCATCGTTCTCCGTGTTACCTTGCAGCGGAGGGGGCTGTGGGTGAGCCGCGAGGCATGGAGAGAGTACACAGAGCTGGTGTTGGACGCGACCAGCAGTCTGGGATGGTCGGTGGAGGAGCTCTCACGGGGACGAGACACGGGTGGAATCGCAGGTGTCTGGAGTATGGCCGGGCGTCGGATTTGGCCGGTGCGAGGAGAGCAAGGCCGGGATGAAATGATTCGAGAGAATGATGAATTGGGAAGACGAGGGGATTAGAATATGTCCGAGGTCATGCAGTCATGAGAAGAAGGAGCCGATAATGGCTGATGCGCACGCATGGACCCGTTGAGCGTATTTCGAGGGACAGAACCTAGTAAATAGCGTGCCATGCTATGGCCCACAATAGGATAGGATAGAATACTAAACAATGGGATAGGATGGGATAAGAGAGGCCTGCGTGAACGTGACCGGGCCAATCCCAGCTGGCCTTACTCGTGGTTTTCCTCTGGGATGCGGGCTGACAGAGAGGGTTGTCACACTGGGTCAAAGCGTCTACGGATGCAGTTGCCTTTCTGGGCACGTCGACAATAAACGCCGCCATCGATCCGGCGTCCGACTGTGGGGCTCGCCGTGGCTAGAGCAGTGGCGGGCACACCGACGACAGCCTAGAGAGTGGATAATTGTGTTTAATGCTTTTCAGAACATAGATTTAGCAGTGGGTGGATGTAGAGGCAGGGGAGGAGGTGGTTGCAACCGCGGGTGGCTGAGCGCTGAAATTGAGAGAAGGCGTCACATCACGGGCGTCACAGCCCCCAGTGACAAGCCTGGTGCTGCCCTGACCTTGTTCACCTTCCGCCGGACTTCACGCCATTGTTGCGGTGTCCACCGCCCTCACTTCTTGACTTCCTACCACCACCTCCTCCCAAGTCCTGCGCTGCCGCCGACATGCATCGCGCCACCCCAGCGACGGCCTCCTCGTCGTCGTCCTCGTCCTACAAGTCAAGACGCCTGTGAGCCCTCCCCTCTTCCTCCCCCGCCTCGTGGCCGTACTCATCTCATCTTTTCCACCCACAGACGATACTCTCGAGAACACCTCATGAAGAGTCTTGAGGTTGGTTGATCTCGCTCTGCTCTTACAGATTGACCTTCAATCCATGCATCCGCAGATCCTCGGCACCCTCTCCACACAAATCCCCTCGGAACTCCCACTGTCGCCCCCGCCCTCACGAAGCAGCTCCCCAGCACCCGGGTCCAAGCGCAAACCCGACGCTCACAGCGAGTACAGTCTCAGCAAGAAACCACGTACCAGCAGCATATCAAACAACCACCGCCCGTCGTCGTCGCACCCGGTCGCCGGGCCCTCAAATTACGCGTGCGAGGATGGTGAACTTCGCGAGGATATCCCGGCATCCAGGCGAGTAGCAGATATCTCCGACGTTCCGGTCCGCAGACCAAGAAGAGGCGGCCACCTGCCGCCAATATTCTTCGACGAGCTCTACGACAAGTACCACGGCTACGGTCGGATGCTCAAGTACTCTGGCGATAGGCGGCTACTGTCAACCTTCCACCCGAAGAACCCTACGTACATCGCACTCCCCGATCCTCCACCTCCACAGTCGCCATACCACAAGTATGGGAACCTGATTGCTCGCCTTGAACTCATTGATGCGCTTGTCGACTTCGTCTACGCCATCTGGGCCAAGGACTACTCAAGGAAGCGCAGTCGAGGGAACTGGTCGAGCATAGAGGCGTTCTTGGTGTATTGCAAGCGGAAGTGGCAGGTGGAAGATGGTGCGGATGAAAGAGAGAAGGCTCTCTCAGGTCTCATGTAGGTTCCTTGTATATTGCATTTATACGTGCTGACTTCATGCTCTCCCCGACTATTTTCTGCAATGCTTGTAGCTGGATGATCGAGGGCTTCATTCATGGTCGTCAAATCAGCTCCTTTGCGAGACAAATCAATAGCGAGAACGAGCGATACTCTCGTGAGTTGCATGCGAAACACCAGAAGGTGATGGAGCACGAAGCCGCGAAAAAGGAGGCCGAGGCCGCTACACCTCCGATGCTACCTTCGCCCGCAAGCATAACGACTTCTAACAGCGCCAATTCTACGCCTACGGGTCGTCTGTCCGCAGCGCCAGCGGCGGCTAAGAACCTCGCAAACTCGTCGTCTTCCTCATCTAATCCGCAGGCACCAGGCGAGCACAAGAAGCAACCAGACCCACCACCACCTCCGCATATCACCGTCCCTGTGAACTGGGACTTCATCGGTCCTCGCAAATACCAGAGCAGTGCTCTAGTTGCAGCTGCGTGGTGCATGTCTCAGGCTCAGAACACGATCACACTCCCGATCATGGCCAAGCACTTCCCGCGAACATTCCAGCGAATGGTACACTCAACATTCTCACCGCAGGACGAGCATGAGCCAGACATTGAGGATGACGACGGCGAGCTGTTCTGGCCTGGTCAAGTCGTGACCGGGGCGGGGATCGGATGGGTCTGCACGATGGGCAAGGCGATGATCAAGGAGTTCGGAGATGAGTTTGGCTATCGCGGCATAGACGGTATCATCCCTAAGCCCGACTCTGAGGGCGCGGACGGCGATGCGATAACACCTGCGGGAGCCCCGGTGCATGCGGCTACCCCAGTCCCATTCCAAGAACCGGTCGACGCTCCTGGTGCTGTCCAGCGCTAGCGCCCCGACTCGGCTCGGCCCCTCCATTTCCATTCACCGTGAGTCAAATGCTATCCTTGGAACAGATCGCCCTTGTCGGCCCCGCCTCGTCTTACACTCTAGCATCCGTCGTAGTCGGCTAATCGTCGTCATCCTCGTACACCGCTCCCGCTCACACATTGATCTCATCTGGTCTGGCGATACATCTGGTTCGACTCTCTTTCTCTCGAGCTCCTCACGTCTCGTCTGCCATACAGCGAGGACCACAGTTTCTTGGATACCATTTTCCACTGCATCAAGAGCAACTCGCTGGACTTGCGTTCCCATGGCCGTCCTTGCCTGTGTCGTGCCGCTGCACCAATTGATCACATGCATCACTTGATCAACCGTCGCGCATGCTCATCGTCCTGCTGTAGCGTTATCACCGGCCTTTCCTAGCCCCGCCTTTCCCGGAACGTCCAGTGTTCTGCGCAAGGTGGGCGCGCATATCATCAGCATCCTACCCGTTGTATCTCTTGCTTCCCATGTAAAACTTATCCGACGTCCCTCGCATTGCAACTCCACGGCTCACATCCCAACGCATCTCCTCCATATCGCATCTCATGACACTGGTTGTACACGAAACAAATCGCCCATACTGAACCTCCCACTGTACTATTACTCCCCTACCCTTGGATTTTGTGGACGACACCGCGTCGTATGGACTTGATAGCCCATGACGGGCCGCGGAGATCAAAAGCTTTCTTGCTTGCTATCTACACTCATTCAGCTACCCAGGCCCCTTCGAACCCACGCAGCGCGCATCCGCCTTCTGTGCTCCTAAGAAGTCGCTCGTGCATGCTCTGGGTTCGGGCCATAGAGTCTTGCTGGTGTTTCTTCCAGTTCGCCCTATCCCTCTCGCATCGTTCTTTTCTGATTTATTCTTCGAGTAACTCGTATGGGGCTCATCGGAACTTCCAACAACAAGGATTTATTATATCTCTGCCTTGGTCCTCGTCCATATTCGCTTTTACTTCTACCCCTCAACCCACTCCCCTAGCATCCATCATCCCCTACACACCCCATTTAGCATCCACTCTCATTCCCGCACCGCACATTGCATCATCTCATCTCTCCTTCGCATCACTTATCTCACTTCTTTTGGTTCCATATTCCTCGCGATCGTCTGAAGGCTGTCTCATATAACATACCCTACTTCCCCTATCCTTGTTGTCTGTTGGATTTCCTAATCATCATCGCTCGTGCCCTCGCCTGTCGTGCTGGGTTTCGATTTCACTTGGACGTTTTCTCTCTCGTGTCTGACGATTCTACACCTACGGGACTCCCAAAGCTTGATTTGGTGGTGCGTGGGGACTCGGGTGAACAGCGTCACTGATCCCGTTCTCAGGCTCCGCATCAGCAGTAAGTTATGTCTTACGGCGGAGTTCGTCCGGCACTCCTCCGTTTAGATTGCTCGTGGCGTGGGTTATCTCTCCTGCTGACCTCGCGTATATGTCGGGACTGGGTTGCAGTCCATCGAAACAAGGTTCGCATTCAGTCCATCTATTTTAAGTCGTTTTTCATCGCTGAGTAAATGGTATAGGTTATTGCCGCGATAAACCACTGCCAGGGTGCTCAGTGCAAAGCACTCGTGGTGTCGAGGGACTCGGAGCGCGCTCGAAATCGCTTTCACGACTACCAAACGGCACCCTGCTCCAAACCCCCAAACCTTGCACTTTTCTGGATACACGCCCGACCTAGACTCCTGCTGACTGTTTAGACGGCTTCGAATGCTACGGATCGCCCGCAGCCGGTCATTTGAAGCCTTCTTTGCGGCTGGAAGCTTAAGGCGTTAAGGCTTTCGGTACTTTTTAGTCAGGTACGGTCCACAAGAAATTCGTCTGTGTACGTACTGACCTTCCTTCTAGATCGTACCATAGCACAAGGTATATGGGTTTCCAGAGCAGTTATGCATTGTATAATGGGTATGTAAGTATTGCAATTACACTACTGATGCCTACGTGGGCTTCGTCCCGAATTCACCCTTTCATTGTTGGACGAGCGTTGCGCTCAATGCACTGAGTACTGCTTTGGTCACTGGCCGCGGCGGCATTCAATATACTGGTTTGATCCATACAGATACATGATCCATTGAAATGCGTCACACATTCCTCTACGGCGTATTGAACGTAGAAGTTCTAGGTACGCTCTATGTCCGTGTCAATATCCGTGCTGAATGTCATCTGCAACAGGAAGTGGCTCCCGTTTGACATGTCGGCCGCGTCTGCCGTGCTCACCGAAGGGCGATGCCCGTCGACCGTTCAGCCGACCAAGGATCATGTGGGCGGGTGGCTGGGCTGGACGGACTGCTTGGTGCTGTTCGAGTTCAGCGTGTGAAGATACGGTGTTCTGATGTGTGTATGGTTCGAAATTCGCATCTTCCCATTCGTTAATACTCTGAGGCTTCCCAGTTTTCAAGGCGAACGTCCAGAATTCGACGTCTAAAACGTTTTCAAAATGCTCGTGAGAGCCATCGCATCCTCCAGAAAGACCCGTCGACGGCGAGTCGAATTCACACGCCTAGTAAAACATGTCGCCATGTAAGACATACCTCGCTCGTGTTTCACTAACTCGTGTTCACCAGGCGCGATGCACGACTCGAGAGCGATGTGAACAAGACAGCTGGACGGCTGATATGTTGCTTGAATTGAATGCTGGGTGAATGATAGAGCGAGGTTAGTCCCGATGTTTCGTGGGTTAGCATGGGCATTTACGACTTCGGATGCGTGAGACTGAACACTTTAGTTTCAGCGGCTCCAATGATTCTATTCTTATGAGTTCAAGCATAGATCCTCGTCGCTCTCAGGCAAGTCTCCGCTACGTCAAATTTGTGCCTGGACTACGATAGATTGTGAACGTTAAACGTTCAGACATAGCTGAGTATACGTGCAGCCGACATCCCGCAAGTGTGCATTTCGTACGTCGACGAGGGGGAAGCGCAGGAATCAAGACAAGGTCTGTTTTATGGACATGGTGTCACGCACAAGCAAGACTCCCCACTGTTGGTCTGCACTAGGATTCATTCCAGTTCCACTGTTTCCCACTGCTGTCAGACACTTAGGACAGGCTTTCTCCCGGCCGCTACACTTCGCCGGTGATTGATCAACTTTCCTGCCAACATTAATTTAATCAAAATTCAATTACACAGCAGCTACTGGCCCCGCGACAGATGCAGGAGGGCTAAAGCACATCCGAGTGTCAGTGGCTGCCATACCAGACGTCATACTATGCCGACGTGATTGCCCTTTCGGGATATACCCGCCGCGCCACAAAGTCGTCGACAAGCGCCGAACTTGGAGACCGGGCAACCTGGTCTCTGGTAACACGGTTGGTCAACGTCAACTTGGTATTTGCCGCACGCGTCGGAATGAGATAACCTTTGTGAGTTTCGTTTCTTACTTATGTTTTGGTTCGACGACGCGCTCACCTCACTCTAGCCTAGCGTGAATGTTGCGACAGTGAACTTTTTGTAATCAAAGGACACGAAAAAATATGGCATACACTCTCGATGAATACAAATATGCCAAATGGAAGTCACTAGAGTTACACAGTGTGGTTGCTGTATGCCGAGCCACTCTGCTCTATGAGGTTTTCCTCCCTGTGATCCACCTCCTTCTCCGAAGTCTTCTCCGGGGGCGTTCGAGAAGTTGCTGGTGCAGAATGCGTAGGATCAACATCTCTGTCGGGTGTGGAGGCGCATACAGGAAGAGGTATCTCATGCTTGACTCCTCTATCCCACTCATCCTTCTCAATAGCTAACTGACGTCGCACATAGAACAGTGTCCACAGTGCCAGAAGCATCGCCCATACCCAAGGCACACCATACCCAAGAGCGAATGCAACATCCGTAGGTGCAGTCCAGGCGGCAACAATCAGACCTATTGCGGTGATACATCCGCTAAGTCCCCAAACAAGAGCCGTGATACGCATAATGCGTCTCATCACTTGTGACACCTTGTATCTCCGGCAAAGCGCATAGCGAAATGCTAGTTTCCCTCCACCATCGACACCAACCACGTCCTCCGTGATGGTATAAGTAAGCGGTGGGATGAGCTGACCGGCTGGCATTGAGGAAATACGGAATGGGACTCGTATGTGTCGAGGAAAGAGTCCGGTGATGGCGAGTGGAATACAGAAGACGAGCATGAAGCAAGGAAGGGCTATAGCGACTGCCTCAGGCTTTGCAGGCGTTCTATCAGAAGCAGAGTTTCAGTTCCGCACTTCAAATAATACATCGTTCAAACTGCGTGGACTTACAGAGATGATCCAATGGCAAGTGGTATGAAGAACGCTGTTAAAGCAGCAGAAATCCAGACATGAAAGGTGTCGAGGCCCCATTTACCACCGCCAATAGGTCTACGGCTTCCGTCTCCCTCCCGGTACCACAGAACCCACGCCCGAATGGCTAGCTTGAAGCCGCTGAAGGTGCCTACAAGGCTGGTGACGATGGCCAGGTTGGTTCGCATAGATAGATGTGCCCCTAAGCGGAAAGAGTAATAGAGCACGAGAGGGAGAAAGCATGTTTCAACAATGGCCAGGGTGAAGAATATAGCAATAGCTCGTCGTCGTCGTGGAGGAGTGAGGCTATAGGGCAATGGCGGCAGTTGCTGTTCGTCTACCGGATAAGTTTCACCATCGTGTCGAGGTGGTTGTGCTGATGTTGTCTCCCCGAGATTAGAACAGCCTCCTTCGCTTTGAACTGTTGGACATGGTTCGTTGTCCATCGCTCGTGTATCCGAGTCGCTCGCTCACAGGTGTCGAGACAGTCAAGATAGACCAGTAAAGGTTCAGAGGGACTCCGACGTAAGATGAGGAGCCATCGAGCCGGTATGCATTACAACAGTGGCTATTGTGTCCGATCGCGAAGGCTTTCATCACCAACCGCAGGGCTGACGAAGGCGGCAGTCCACTTACAGTAGGTGCCATAATCGGAATGAGCACTGACGCGGAGATATCCGCAATTACTCTCCATACTCTGAAAGTAGATGTTAGTACTTTTTACTAGACAACATGATAATCCGATATGGTGTAGTGGCTAACATTATCGCCTCTCACGCGATAGCCCGGGGTTCGATTCCCCGTGTCGGA
>JAXQGN010000500.1:0-20295 GCA_037039805.1 Irpex sp. M6601 | reverse complement strand
GCCAGAATTGAAATAATGAAGGCTGCATCCGAATAAGATGAAGCCACGGCCGATCTCCTACACGCTGCACCAGAGTCGCCCAAGAGACATGCTCTGAGATTGGCCGGAACCTCATCGGAGTGTTCGACACCAACTGTGCAAATGCGCGCATGTCCTCGTAATTCTTTATCCGCACTCTCTGATAAAGCTGCTTACGGCAGACCTGGGCCCAGTAGACACAGGTGAGCGAACACGCTGTGACATTCCTGATGGCTTCTTTCCGATTCGGCACTGTGTAGCGAAGATCGAGCAACTCATCAGCATCCTCGCATACGTCGAGGAGGATGCGCCTGAACAACTCCGGTGGTATGTCGGCCCCAGTGGCCATGAGCTGTAAGAAACAATGTTTCTGCTATCGGTGAACCGATGATAAAATTCTCTTTTGAGTGTTGTGCAAATCGTGCTATAATGAAAGTTGATAACTTACTAAGGCGATATGCAGTGATGTAGCAGAGACCCCGTGAAGAGCAAGCTAAGTATGTCTCGGGTGTCGGGTCGACTTACGATGAAGGCGAAAGGCAAGGTCCACTGACGGGGGAACGCAGCCTTCCTACTAGTACATATAACGTTTCCAGTCACCTCAGGAAGCACTGCCTCGTTCACTCACCGCTATAGCGCCTTCCTTATCTGCCTTCCAAGCACACAACATACCTGTATATCAGTGAGTAGTCTTAGTTGGCGACTGCCTCGTGCCAGTGGTCCTCGTATTCCTCGTAGTTCTCATCGTAGTCTTCCTGGGACTCGTACTGTTGACAGGCGGCAGTGACATCCTCGTAGACCGACTCAATCTAGAAGCTTGATGACCGATCAGTATCAGTGTGCGTCGTCCGTTTCGACATAGCCCTGAGCATGACAATTCTCACCGCGTTCACAGCCCACGCTTCCTCCTCCTCCTCAATCCATTCAGGTCTTCACAACGGTCTCCGGCACCTCCATCATGTTTCCATCTACTCGTCTTCCCTTTCGAGCCGCCCAAATAGCCCTACGTGAGCTTCTCATCTTCGTCACCGCCGCCTACCACCTCTTGGGCTGAATCATGTGCTTTCCGCCTCAAGGGTCTGCTGTGTCGATTGTACAATTCATCCTCTCCTCCATCTGCTACGCTCCGCTCTCGCATGCTCATTCATATCCAGCATAGGCTCCATCAACTTCTCGTGCGCATCATCTAGCACCTTCCCACTCCTCTGAATAGAATGCGAGCTGATGGGGAAGGTACCTGGTATCGCTATCAGAGCGTTACGCAACGAAGAAGAAGGAAGTGCGTCGATATTCATAGCCATACTCTATAGTAGCAAATAGCGCATGGAGACGTCACGGATGTTGAGTATAGTAACACGGATCTGGTTCTGGCGTGATGGACAGGAGAGCGAGGCGGTATTAGGCCAACTGTTCGTGTTTGAGGGGGTCGGTGAGGGTCATGTGGTCGTCTCGGTTTCCTTCGAGGAAGCGGTGGACAAACTGAAGGCTTTTGAGAGTGAGAAATTAATGGTTGGCGAACTCGAGCGAAGCACCGGAATGTGGTCGTACCTAACACTTATATTGATGAGAAGTTCCCATTCGATTTTGCGCTCAAAAATCTTCACCTTGACGTCGGTCACCTGGTATACCTGGGCTCAATGAACATGTTCGATCTGGTCATTCTGAGCGATCATAGTCAGCCTTGATTTCCAAAATGCACGCAAAGATGATTTACATCTAGAAAACAATGGCGGTCACATTCCAGCGATCAGCATGCGAGCGACAGATTGACATCCTTCATCTCCGTCTTGCGAGACAACTTCGGACGCGAGGTAGCTTGATGTCCCGCACATAACTTTTGATGTTATGCTAGTCAGTCGGTGGAAAGCAAACTAATGCCAAGCTTGCCAGTGCTATCCATCGCTTTAGCAAGGCCGAGGTAGGATACCCTAACTTGAGCAAGATCGCCTCGTCGAAGGGACCCTTCTCGAGCTTCAAGGCGCCTTGGCTATGGGTATGACGTCTTTGCTGGTACGGTAATATTAGGTCTGGTTGTAAGTAAAGAAAGGACAGGCGTGATCAAAGTCACGTACGGAGAAGGTTCCTCAGGACTATATTAAAAAGGATGGCCCGGGCCACCCACTCAAGCATGATAGCTTTGAAACAACCATCAGCACCAGACCTATGCTGTCAAAGACCACCCAAAACGCACCAATATAATCCTCTTCCAAAACGTCTCTGAAAGCGGACGAATATTCGAGTGTTTCGACTTCGCCAAATGCTTTGCTCCCGTCTACACCGTAGTTGGGGGGCACGACCTCGACTTGTTACCTCTCGCGAGCAAGGTGTTATGGTGAATTTCTTCGTGCTTCGCGTGTCAATTCCCTGTGCTAATCCACCGGTTAAGTCAATGACAATACATACCAGGACATATTTGATTGACGATTCTGGGTAGGCGTATGTAACACCACTGGTTTCACCTTGTCACTGTCAAGTTGAGTACTTTGAGTGTCCTAATAGGTCCGCGGAGAACCGTGGTAATGTTCTCTTGCAAGTGGGTGGGTGCTGAGCATCGTCGGTTCGGTACAGGTATCGCTGGAGGTGTAGGCTCGTACACTAGCCTCTTTCTTCGTACCTCAGATTAGACTTCAGATGCATATGAAGGTGCAGTTCGAGAGAGCGAGAGAGAACTGAGCTTAAAGTTAAGAAGCGCCGGACGCGCCCACGTGACTGTACCTCTCATTGCTCTGACTCAGGCTGAGTTAACGTCCTCTACGCACTCATCGAACAACAAACCACCAACAGTTGAAGAAATAGCTTTATGGTGTGTGATTTAACAGCTACTGACCTGGATATACGGCTGATAATGGGAAGACCGTGATAGACCAAAAAGCCAGCGTATTGCTGACCCGAGTCTCAGAGATTCCTTCAAGTCTCACTGAGCCGAACACGACTGTTCCCTACTTGCCCGATGAGTTGGTTTACGATATCCTGCACTTGATCACGGTCACTTCTCGTACCAAGTTGCACGATCTTTCTGCATGCTCACGCGTGTGTCGGGCATGGCAGCTACTGGCCCAACCGTTCATCTTTCGCTCCATTAAGCTGCGAAACCCGCTCAAGCTTGGCAAGCGGGAGCCTCCCGACTTTTCTCTCGAACGATTCTACGCATTCCTCGCTGATAATCCACGTATCTGCTTGTACGTGAGATCTCTGTCCATCTCGAAGATTGGTGCAGCTGCGCCTGCTTACTATGTCGTCGATATGGCTCTCTTGTGGAGAACCGTATCCTTGTTGGAACGGCTGGAAACACTGTCGCTGGCTCATGTACTTCTGGAGCTGAAACCCGAGAGCTCTCTCCCACTTCCTCTCCGCACAAAGGTCTCACTTCAGGAGCTGAAACTCGCTGCCCTCGCGTTCTCCGGGATAGAGGCGCACCAGGGGTTCTACGTACTACTACGAATGTTTACCACGGTGAATCACTTAAATGCGAGCTACTTCAACCGTGGGTGGGAGTCCATAGATGCGCTTACTCCAGAGGCAGATGAAGAGAACGAGGAGGAGGAGGAAGATGATGTGGCAAACGACGTGCTTCTTCCAGACATAGAGGAAGACGATATTACAAGTGGCGCACCGTACCCAACGATGGAGAGAATGACTTTCAATGTCGACACACGGACTGGCTTTTGGAACAGGAAGCAATTCACCGACATGATCGCAGCCTCAGCGAACCTGCGCTCGGTCTCCCTTCACACGTATCGAATGCATGGGGTGGTTACCACTACTATCATCCTCCGTCATCTGCCGTCAAATATTCGGGACCTCAAACTGTTTATCGGGGTAGATCCACCATCCAGATACGTGTCCTTGCCGCACCTTCGTACGTTCGTTATACCTCCTAACGAGAGTACACATGGCTTACTATTCCCGTTCCTCTCAGCATATGACGGGACGTTTTCCGTTCTTACAGCTACGTTAACGAAGTTTACATGCCTACACGCCTTTAGTATTCTCGGCTATCCTTGCGACAACTGTCACGATAAACAGGACGCGCAGACATGCATGGATGTTCTCTCTATAATTCTAATGAGCCTCCCGCCGACGATTGTTCACCTGGCATTCACCGTCTTGTTCGTACTGGACTGTGGGGCGGTGTCCTGGGAAGGAATTCGTGCTGCGTGCCGTCGGTTCGAGGCCATCCAGTCTATCTCCATCTACTTTTCATCCGACACGATGTTCAACAATTGGTCTGGAAACGATCAGAAGTACTACCATGATATAATATCTAGGGAGATGGAAGAGTTCGCAGACAGAGGGATTCTGTACCTCGATAAAGAATGTACTTGCACGCATTCTGATTGAATACTAGACTTACGTCTTGGCACGGCTGTAAGGATGACGACGTGATAGCTCCACGCCCTCCTCCTCCTCCCGACCGCTCGCATTCAGAGGAGTCTCCGGCACCTCCGCCGAATTACCACGTTCCAAATTGTCCAAATCGAATGTGGGCATAGGTCTTCGGGTCTTAGGTGCTTTAACCTGGACGTCCAGTCCAGCCTATTTGAGCGTTCGACAGACTATCGTTAGATATCAGTAACGGGCTTCGCTAGGGTTCTGAGCTGATCTGGGTCAGGGGATCGTTGTTTATTAACATTAAACATTGGTTACAAGGGGTCTAAACTACTCTTAACAGGAAGTACGAGCACAGTAAATACCGTAGGACTCAGAACGAGCATCTGTATCTACTTACATACCAGAGATCTACGAGGTATCACTGCCCTTCAAGTTGCATAGAGTAGACGGTTCAGGACCACTGCTATCGATCCGTATAGATATAATCATGTCCACGAGCATCTACAGCAAAAGTTCATTGGGGCTCAATTTCACTAAAGAGGGAGTAATACGGGCGTACCTCCTAGGTCTTCTAATGTTTCAAAGTCGGCTGCACGAAGCTGCCATCCTTCTGTGCAGTAAAATAGAGCTACGCGAACATCAAGCTTGTCCAGTGAGGTACGCTGAGTTTCCATAAACTGGACGAGATCGTCATAGTTTTCGAAGCGCAGCTGCAATCGGAGGAATCCCGTTTGTGCCGCACATAGCTCTACGATCTTTTCACTGGGATAGGCTGCACGACCGGGCAGTCCGTTGGATGAGCAGCTTGTCGTGGGCCGACGGGATTCCCAAGCAGAAAGATTGATATGTGCACAAAGTATAGAGATGTGGTCGATGATGACGATGGGATTCCTGAGCTTGCTGTAGGTAACCGGTATATCCATTTGCGCGCCATAGAACCAAAGCCGTGATATATATGGGGTCTCACTATTGGCGGGCTCGTGTTCTCGGATGCCCATGCTGCACAGATAGTATTGGTCTTACAATATGTCAGGTTACTGTGAGCTTTTCGAGAGAACGGACAAGCTAGTACTCACATGACAGACTATCCTTGAGTGAAATGAAAGAGGTAGCCCCAGTGTAATGATAGAATTCAAGACGTGGTGCTTGTTGTCCTTCGCACAGAGAACTGCAGATCTCGAAGATAGGGCGCTGAGCTGATGGAAGGACTTGTAATGTCAGTTGATGCTTGTTCCCCGAAGTCGAGGATCCTTGGTCGGTGGAATGACCGTGGAGAGTAGTAGCGAAAGCGAGCCAAGCCGTTTCTGCGATATGCTCTGAACTGTGTACAAGTACACTTACATTGTAACCAGGCGAAAAAATGGCCAGCGGACTGCTTGTGAGTAAATCACTCTCGAGATGTGTCTGCCCATCCCATGTGACATTAGTCAACACAAGTGAAGAAGGTTGGCTGAAATTCTGGAGAACGGCCGTGAGGTCGTGAGGAGTTACAAAATGGGGCTTGTCGATTGTTAGCGTCGTACACTGCAAACACGAAGAAGGAGGGGTCCGAGGGAGGCAAGCAAAGAGACGTCGGGACATCGAGCGTTGTGAACTAGTACTGGTGTCCTTAGGAGCGTCCTCGATATGAAAAATGATGTTGAAGCGAAAGAATCGGAATAAGGAAGGCTGCATTCGAACGAGGTGAAGCCACGGCCGATCTCCTACACGCTGCACGACAGTAGCATACCCAACATGCTTTGAGATCGGCGTGAA
This sequence comes from Irpex sp. M6601, assembly GCA_037039805.1. Classification (NCBI taxonomy): domain Eukaryota; kingdom Fungi; phylum Basidiomycota; class Agaricomycetes; order Polyporales; family Irpicaceae; genus Irpex; species Irpex sp. M6601. The sequence goes on along the minus strand of JAXQGN010000500.1, from coordinate 14,190 downwards.
CTTCGCCGGCGTGTTTGCGACCAACACCGCAAAGGCGCACATGTCCTCGTAATTCTTGATCCACACGGCCCAGAAGAGCGCTCTGCGACAGATGTGAGCCCAGTAGGCACAGGTGAGCGAGCACGCTGTGACATTCTTGATGGCTTCTTTACGGCTCGACACTGGCTTGTCAAGGTCGAGCAACCGTTCAGCGTCCTCGCATACGTCGCGGAGAATACGTTTGAACAGTTCGGGCGGAATGTCGGCCCCAATCGCCATGAGCTGCGAGTGGTGGTATTCTGCTGTTGGTGAAGAGATTGAGGACTGGTCTCTTGAGCGCAGCATGGATTACTATATGACTCACTGAGGAGATAACGGTGCTGACGCAACAGAAGTTCTCGTGAGGAACAAACTATGCTTCGGGTGTTGGGTCGGCTTGGGACGTCGACGAAGGCGAGAGGCAAGAACTATGTGGGACCGTGCGCGTGACACACTCCTGTTACTACATCATGATGCAGTATATAGCGCTCCGAGTCATCATCCCGGAAAACACGGCCTCCTTCATTTACCACAACCCCCTACTTACCTGGAGAGAATAACCTTGATACTCAGCACTCTTAATGGGAGTGTATAAGCGGTCAAGGACCGCCTAGTATCTGTATAATACACAAGTAATATTCGTCAGCAACTGTAAAATCAATTGTAAAGTCATTCGTGAAGGGAAACGAGCAGTTAAACAAGCTATAGCAAAGCACATAGAGATAGATGAGCAGTTGAGAGAGAAAGAGAGGGAGATATATGAATGAAAGAAACAAGACGTGCAAATCCGAGCACCTCCTCCACGATCACCACCGCCTTTTCGTCGAGCAACCCGACCACCCTTCACCGCCTCGTAGTCTTGGTCGGCGACGACTGCCTCGTAGTCCTCGTAGTCGTAGTCGTAGTCGTAGTCGTAGTCGTAGTCTTGCCAGGCGACTGTGGCACCCTCGTCGACCGCCTCAATCTTGGTGCCTCATCAGTACTGACGACCTCCGTCTCGACACAGCCCTGAGGATGACGATTCTTACCGCGTCCACGGCCCGCTCCTCCTGCTCCCCCTCTGCCTCTCCCTTTCACAGGCGTCTCCGGCACCTCCACCACATTCCCGCCTGCCCCTCTGCCTCTCCGAGCAGCCCGAGTAGCCCTGGGCGAAGCCAAACCCATCGGCATCTCCTCATCCTCGTCTCCATCTCCGCCCTCACGGGTCGCGACCTTCGGCGCCGACTCCTGCGCCTTCCGCTTCAGAGGCCGACTATGCCTGTTATACAGTTCCTCCTCCTCCCGCTGCTGCTCCGCCCGAGCACGCTCGATCATCTCCGGCGTAGGCTCGACCAGTTTCTCCCCCTTCTCCTTCGCATCGTCCAACACCTTCCGCCGTCGCTGGATAGGCTGCGGGCTCACCGGGAACGCACCCGGTATTGGAGCGTCACCCAACGAGGAGGGAGGTGCATCCATGTTCATGGACATGCTCTGCGATAACGGTTCACGCATGGAGACATCACGGATGCTGAGTGCCGTGGCACGGATCTCGCTTTGGCGCTTCGGAGAGGAGGGCAGGGCGGAGGGGCGGTATTGGGCGAACCATTCGTGTTCGAGGGCGTCGGTGAGGGTCATGCGCTCTTCGGGGTTTTCTTCGAGGAGGCGGTGGACGAAGTGGAGGCCTGGAAGGGTAATTGTGCTTGTCAGCGAGCGTTCGAACAGAGAAAGCGTGAAGTCATACATTCTTCGCTCACGCCCTTCTCGATGAGGGGCTCCCACTCGATTTTACGCTCAAGGATCTTTACCTTGACGTCGGTGGTATAGCTGGGCTCGATGAATGGGCTTGAGCTCGTCATCCTATAAACAAGTAGAACTTAGCTTCTCTGATCACACAGTCCAAATACACACACGTCAGAGAGGACTTACATTGAGAACACAATGACGCCAACGCTCCAGCTGTCGACCACAGACTGGTATCCTTCGTCTCCGTTTTGCGAGACAACTTCAGGCGCAAGGTAGCTCGGTGTACCACACATCGTCTGTGACGCCACACGAATTAGTTAGACGTATTTAAAAGAACGACGAACAAAAAAAGAGAACTAACACGAAGCTTGGTGATACTGTCCGTTGCTTTGGCAAGCCCAAAGTCAGCAACTTTGACCTGAGGAGGATCGTCTGTCGTCAACAGAACGTTCTCAGGCTTCAAGTCACGGTGCGCGATGCCTTGGCTGTGGATGTACTGTGCTCATAACACGTAATGAGCGGTGTGACGATGTGATGGACAGTAAGAGTAAACCTACGGCCAGTGCGTCGCATAGTTGGTAGGTGATATGACGAGTTTCGTCCTCGCCTAATGGGTATCTGCTATTAGAAAGTAACTCTACGCGTGACTGAAACCACGTACTGAGGCCATTCCGCCCGAGGATATACTCGAGTAAATCGCCACCGGGCACCCACTCAAGCACGATATCTTCCGTACAAAGCCAATCAGTCCTCGCTCCCGCACACACACCACCCACTCACTAATATAATCCTCCTCATAAAACACCTCCTTAAGCTGACAAATATTCGGATGCTTAAGCTTCTCCAGAATCTTCACCTCCTTCTGCAACATCGTCGCCGGGTCCGGGCGTGACTTGTTCCCGCTCGCGTCCGTCGTCGCGGTGCCCCCCATCTGCGCTGCCGCCTTCACGTGGTTCATGGCGATCATCTTCACCGCGTACCAGTTGCCGTTTTCGCGGCTGAGGGCTTTCATGACGGTGGCGAAGGAGCCTTTGCCGAGCTCTTCGGTTATGTCGTAGTGTGCGTAGAGACCTTCGGTTGGGGGGCCTGCGGCGAGGTGTCGGTAGATGAAGCCTGTGAGTGAAGGTGTTAATCTTGTTAATCTCGGGTGTGTGATGACTGAGAATGGTGATGAGGTGAAGACGTACGGTAGTCTTCTGTCGTTCCTGGCTGAGGCTGAGGCGTGCCGAACGCGATTTCGTTGCCTTCTCGCAATACACCGTAGCGGCCTTTGCCAATCTTCTCACCGTTGATCTGTGGTTATGTCAGTAGTAGGCCAGAAAGTGCATAAAGACAATATGAGACGCACGAAGGTACCGTTACTCGACATATCGAGCACCATGACAGCAGCGTTCCTCTTGTCCTGGCCGTCCCATGATATCGTCGCATGCTGATTACCTACACCATCCAGTCAGTCTCTCTATACATTGACAACGTCGCACGCCCAGCGTAGCATAAAACGCAACGCCACACCAGCGGCCAACAAACACTAAATAAATACACTCACTAATCTTCATCCCGGGGAATATCAAGTCGTTCCCAAACACCGGATTCGCGTTCCTGCCGATCTTATACGTCGGACGGACTCTCGAGAAGTCAATACGGAGCAAATTGGGACTACAAGGGATGAGGAACCCCCAGAGGTGCGCGTCCATCGACATCTGCTGTTCCTGGGACGCGAGCTGTGTCGCCTGTTGAGTTTCCTGCGTCGATTGTGTTGCACCCATATCCGTCTCGTGGTCATCGCTGTCTGAAAGTGGTGGTGGTGGCATGCTCGACATTGCGCGTGGAGGGTACGGAGCAGAGAACAAGAACAAGGAACTGGGGAAGTTGACAGATAGAATAGGAAGGATGACAATGGGCGCTGTGCTGAGTTGAGTTGAGTTGTGCGTGAAAGGCCTTTATATCCGATCTGCAGATGGGAAGTGCACGAGGATCCAATCCACGCGTCTTTTACTTTATCTTTATTGAATACGGCCGTCGCCCGAATCGTGTACTGACTGAATGGCACAGCAAAGGACAAATGCTAGCGAGTGGCGGACAATGTTAACGTTGCCACGCAAGAGCGTGAAAGAAGAGTGCCGACAAGAGATAGCAGGTGCAAAGCGAGGACAAAGACAGCAAGTTGGGGATAGCAGTGGCAGAATGAAGCAGGGTACGGTGGGCGTGGAGGACGGCGGGAGGTGAGTCGAAGTAGGTCGTTGGCCGCGAGTGGCAGTGATAAACGATTATACGCTACACGTGTTGTGCCCGATGAATCGGGCTTGTTTACAACACAGCACTGCCACACAGCGACCGAGGCGTAATGAGCTGCTTACAAACGATGTGTGCATGGATGATATAAAGCACGTACATATCCAAGATGAACGAAATATTCCAGATGTTATATTACTAGTGGTATACGATATTCAAGCGACACTTTACATTGACATTTTACATCCATCGAAACCAAAATCGAAAGCTTACTCAATCATATCCATCGTCCTCGACACCCGCATCGCAGACGCGAGGTGTTTGTATATGTACCCTTCTCACACGCATTAACACCACATCTACGCAAATACTCGCGAAGAATATCAGTACTTACTGGTATCTTGCGATCCATCCGGGGGCAAGGCCTCCCGGGACGTGCCAAATGAAATGATATTACCGCTAACTAGCCACCCTTCGCCTGGGAGTCTGTCCTGGTTCGGAATAGGTTGTGCATCTGCTAGTTTAATGTTGTCGATCTATGTGGGCGATACGGTTAACTTCGTGGATGTTGTAGCCTGAGGTGCACTCACGTAGGTACCGTTGGTTGAGCACTGATCGTAGACGTAGACCCTGTAATCCCCATCGTCTCTCCCGTTCCAGTGCAAACAACAATGCTTTTTACCTACCGAAAACGGATACGCTGTCAACGCAATTCATGCCGCACTGTAGTTATGAAGCTCGAAACCGAGTACTCACTAATGCCGGGATGGATGATTTGGACGCTTTGCCCAGGTGGAAGCCCTTGCCAAAGAGTACGGCCCAGATATACAATTGGTTTCACCAGCCTAATCACTGGAGACTTCTTGTCTACAGGTACCAGCACGCCCCATGCGCCGCTGTCAATAGACTGCCAGTGTTCGACCTGTGTACTTGGGGCATCTAGCGGCTGCGTAGCAGCGAGTTCGTCCTCCATTTCGATGTCCTGCACACCGTTCGTTGGGTTAAAGGCCGGTGTTACGATGTTGGTCGCCATATTCTGTGATGAGACGTATGAGTTTCCGGCAGAGAGCCAAGTGCCAGAGAACGCGTGTAATGAACTCACCGGCCACACACTGTGTACTTTATACTCAAATATACACGTCAGATGACCCAGTACAGCGAAACAGCTGTCAAAGACGAATTCGAAGTGGCCGTGCTAAGAAGACGTCGACGTAGTCAAGCGGCAGAACACAATAATTGCCGACGATTGAAAGATACTGAAAGAGCTTTGAGACGCATCAAGTGAACCGTAGGAACGCTGCCATGTTCTCAGGAGCTGTACATGGCTTCCTCTTTCTAGGTGGGGATCAGTTCGGAGAATGTGAAGCTAAAGTCAATGGTGAGGAGGACCAAGTTTGAATTGATCGTATGCGTGACACCGTCTGCCGGCGTTTCCGCGCCTGTCACGCACGCGTGTTCGTGACTACATGTAACGAACTCGAGCTCGAAGCTCTTCAGTTCGCGCGCTTGCAGCTGTGAACAAGGCTTTCTACGTCCCTGTCATGGTGTTCGTTTCTTCTGGCCCTGTCTCGCGCGACAGATCTAAGGAACGGACTCTGGCTAATATAAACCCAAGCACTCTCAGCGTTGCATTATGAACGCTCTGCACGAAGACAGTCACATGATAGTCCATGAGGCCAGAGTCCTTCATAGAACCCTAATATCACACGGTCATACCGCTGGCAGCTTACATATATACACAGGAAACCACGAGATGAGACTCTCAGTTTCGCCCATCTTCAGGATCTCTCAGTACGATATCGACGACGCGACACGCACGGCTCACTAGCACCAGTTCAAATGCCATCTACACCCTCATCCCTCAACCACAAACCCGTCAGACCTGGGATCTACGAGATCCAGTCGAGCGCGACAGGTCTGTTCTTGAATTCATTCGAAGACCCTGTGTACAACGGGAAATGCGACGATGCTCTGACTCTCAAGAAGCTGCCCACCCGCCGTGGAAAGGTGCGAAATCATCCCGCCATCCAAGAGTAATGCTAACTTCGCCGAGCAGTGGAAACTCGAAAGCGTCGGTGATGGGTATACGATCAAACAGATTATCAGTGGATTGTACTGCGCATTGGCCGACGCAGAGCAGTTTATCTTCCAATCCGTCGTGCTGAGTTCGGTGCCTACCGTTTGGACGATCAAGCATATTCACGAAGAATCTGACCAAGTTCGGTATGCGTACTCGCATAATGCTGGTGCTGTCATGGTATATCTCGCTCACTGCCGTACCATGCTACTAGGATTGCATGGTCCGTGTCCGATGTTGCATGGGAGGTTTACGGCTCGAAGGACGAACGCGTGGTGCGTCCCCTTCTGATAGCATGTTACGTAGTTCTAGAGATGACTAATCTCAAAGCATGGAAGCTGGTAATCAATAGCCTGAAGCCTGCCGACAGTTCAGACTCTGATATTGACGAGAAGCCAGAGAAGCCATCAGCAAGAGCGACTTTTGACTGGAACCTATTGCCTGTTGAGATGCCTGTTGCAGACGATGGGAAAATACGCCCAGGCCTGTATTCCCTACAGAACATGTTCAGCAAGACGTACGTTATGATGGGTCCTGACGGAAAACTAAGCTGTTGGTCCAAATCCGACTTCAGAAATGGCGATACAAAGCTAGTGAGTGATTCCTACCCTACGCCAGGAGATCGCTGATCACTGGCATGCAAACCGGCAGTGGGACATTGATCCTTGGGGAGAAGGGTACACTATTCGTCTCCATGGTACAGATAAATACTGTACGCTGGTAGAAACTATGAACAAAGGGGACACCCTACCAATTCATTTGTCTACCTGTCCGGCTACGTGGAAAATACTCCCAAACGAAAGCGCAGCACACGAAAGTGATGATTACTTTCAGTAGGTGATGTACTATGCTCTGTCTATTCAATTAGTGACCGTTGTGATAGGATATTCTGGGGGAATACGCAGAACACCTGGGATTTGCATACTCCCGGTAAAGATAAGCCAGGGACTCCTGTAGGTCTGAAAATATCTTCTCGTCGCTGCTGCTCAACTATCTTGATATCGTAGGTGAACTTAAGAACGAATAACAACTACAACCCCTGCCGTCTTTTCCGGTTCATTCCTTGAACGACTACACGCCATCGTCGCTAACCCTGTCACATTCGACTTCCTCGCTATCACTTGATCATCTTTGGGAGCAAGTATTTACTATGAACAGGATTTCACTAGTCATGACGCATCCGAGTCAGTCCATGACGGTGCCCATATCCTCGTCTGTGTGTTCTCTATCATCAATCATTGCCCTACTCCTCTTCCAACGACAGCTCATCATCAGAACTCCAGTTGTCTTGCTCGTCATCCGTGAAATTCCTCTCAGACTCGAAGAACTGAACATTCGCCAACGGCCGCATTTTCTCTTTGTACGTGACCACCCTGTCCGTTACCCCGTGGACCCTTCTGCACGCAACGAACACGACACGCATCCGCATCATCGTGCCAGCAGCTTCCCTCATCCCAAGTATATTCTCCAGATCGGCCAGTAAATCGGTCTCGATCGTGACACCGCTAAGCTGAAGGGTGTGCAGACAAGGGAACGGGTAGCGGCCGTCAGGGAATCTGGCGAACAGGGTGGAGATATCGTCGAGGGCGAACACGAGGCCGTAAAGACACAGGACACGAAGTTCGTCCATCTGCCGAATAGTATCTGAGAGCAATATAGCACAGCGAACGGATGAAGTGCATGAGCCGCGAAACAAGAGCATCGTGGTCGTACGCAGACCGGGAAGCCCTTTCATGGCCAATGGAGTAAAACACAAGAAAACTTACGTGCCTATATGCGTACGCCAGCCTTTATAATTTAGACAGAGAGCATTTTCGAAGGTGAAGCTATGGAGAGAACCTTCGGTCAGCTGTTTACAATTTCGCCTCTTGAATACTTACTATCATACCCGCGTGCACCACGGTGCTATGACGGTCAACTAGTAGCCTACTGGTAGTTATGGCTCACTGGCGCCGTGCGTCCACTGGCACTGGCCCGGACATCTACCTACTCATAACCTTGACTTTCCGGTTCACGTCCTTGCACACCCAAATTCAGATGGTTCAGTATCACGTCTACAATCTACTGTATATTGCACAAGGCCAGTCAAAAGCAGTGGCTGGTGAACAGTACGGCGACCGATAGTGCTCGATTTCCCAGCTCCCTCTGACTTCCGACCACTCTTCCAACCTTTTCAGCATTTCTCCGGGTAGCAGAGCACGCATATCGGCCGTATGCTCGTATTCACAACCCCAGAAAATCAGGCGGACGCGTTTGAGCCCTGCTGCGTCTCTGGCCTTTAACACACCTGCAATCATATCGACGTGGAACGACGCTATGAGACCCTGGTCGAACCGAATGAGGCGCAACTCCGGAAAGAGCTTGTTGCCCATAATCGTATTGCCGTATTCAAACAGCATCTTGAGTACCTCGACCTTCTGGTCGCCGCTAAGGAGCAAATACCGCAGATTAGGCATCGCCAACGCCGCCGTATACGGAATAACCGGGTCTTTGCAGTCCAGAATCAGCAGTCTTTTATGCGCGAGCTCGGATTTGGACAACGAAGGAAAGTCGCGCTCAAATATGTTGTACTCCGACAGGTCCTGTTGAGCTAACTCTGCTGGAAGTGCCGACTGGAAAAGACCAAAACAGATATTGACGTCGGCCGTCGCGTAATCGATAAAGTTCGTTATCCCGTAGCCCAGCTCTGTCAACATGCTTTCGTCAGGAATACGAGACCACGTCGTAAGCCGATACTGTCCCGATTTTGCTGCAGCGTGGGTAGACGTGGGCTTGCATGCTTGTGATATGAACTGTACAGCGTCCGCGGAATCGAATGTCTTCATCTCGTATACGAGTCTTGCTACCTCAGCGAGCTCACCATCAGCATTATGGTGGTCGCGGGTGGGTTTGATAGTTTTTGATGCATCTGATATGAGAGTGAAGTGACGCAGTCCAGGAAGAGAGAGGCATCCGAGGAATTGTCCGAGTGGCTGCAGACACCCCGTGAGCTTCAGCGAATGCAAACGAGGAAACTTGACCCAACGGTCGCGTTTGATAAGCGACAATCTTTGTGGTATGTTGCCTGAGCACCGTAACACATTATGGAGTTCAAGGATTTCAAGATGACCGATCATAGGTCTGAGGACGCCCAAAACGGTAGTCCACGAAGGGAGCGCGGCGTCCCATTGAGGGCTACAAGTCAACACGAGTTTGACGAGAGTCCTTGGCAGTGACCAGCTCGTCATCGGAAGAGCCTTATCAAATAAGCCAGGATCGAGGATTTTCAACGTTCGCAGGCACGCGAAATCAAAGGGCGGCTTGGTGACGGGAGGGGCGTTTTCTTCCGAAGATACAGGCCTGGAGCCGAACACGAACCACCCTTTGCTAATCTCGAGATGTTCTAACACTAGCAGACCTTTCCTGCGATTCATTGTCATCTTCTCCACAAGTCGGGCCTCGTCGTCTCGCCTTTTGTGATTGAAAGCCACGCTCAAGGTCTTCACTCGTCCAATAGTTGCCGGTGCGAAGATGGGCTTCATAAACCGATGAAGGCGCGGAGCTGTCTGCGAAGCCGTGTCAATGTAGACTGACAACGGGGATCCTTGCGAGCGTTCCAAGAACAGGTTCAGAAACTCGTGTTGAAGGGCATTGGGGAAGGAGGAGTTGTAGATGAGTGCCCAGAAGCGTGACGACGATAATGTCAAGTCGCGCCAACGCCGGCATACTTGTGAGAGCCACAAGCACGATTGATTTGGTTTGAAGTTTTGATCCGCGAGAACCCAGAAGAAAATCTCTAGTAGAAGTTCTGGTGCGAGGCCACACATAGGTTGCAGACTGTTTCTCTGCATTTGCATGTCTGATAACGCCCGCACCAGTGTAGCGATCCTCTTATCGAGCTGCTTGCATTGCCCATCCCGTACCTTCAGTGGCATCATGTTTGCTTCGTTCCTATAGGTCAACGTTCAATCTGAATGTGAAGTATTTGGTCGGGCAGCTGTACGTACGTATACAGTCGGTGGCCACAACTTGAATTGGTATCGCGTTCAAATTGTTCCGGAATAGCGATGGGCTATGATTCCCACTGAGGGAATAGAGAAGAAGAATAGGATATAAAATGACGTGTTCAGATGTCCTTGACACTGTCTCTCGTTCACCGTGAATATTGTGGTAGTAGATTAAGCTCGAGAGTGGCCGCCAGCGTGACGCGTTAAATCGTGGTGTGGCCCGACGCGTCACATCAGATCTGTGAAGTAGATCCAGATCTGACTTGTTCAGGCTCTAGATCTGACGTCCACTGCCAAAGTCGGCTCAAGTCGCTCACGCTGGTGACAGTCTATTCTAGTCTATCGACGTCACTACCGGCAACGTTGTGCTCTGAAGTTAAGTACGCTGATGCCTTGGATATGTCTGAGTTCATATCAGAAGCAAAATTACCCGTAGAACTCCTTTTGCTCGTCAAAGAACATATACCACTATCGGACTTGCGCACGCACGTCTGTTTCTACAACACCTGTCGCACGATAGCTGCATTTTATGGTGATAACAGCCAACAGAACGCGTTCTGGCGTCGCGCGTGTGCGCTCTCAGGAATAGGATGGCTTAGAGGGGACTCGTCGTGGAAAGAGATCGCTTTCGAGACTATCGCCAAAGACGGGTTTTGTACCCATCCGCATTGCGGCGCAACACTCTTGGGTTGGAACGGTAAGTCACGGTTCGTTTTCATGTCTAGTTCCCGAAAGAATTGCTCACACTCCTTCAGCTGTCTATGTTGAACGCGCGATGCACTGCCACGACTGGGATCCTGAAGAAGGCGCATGGGACGGTACCTTCGACTCGGAGGAACTCGCAGACCAGTGGACGTCTCCAAGTAGACCGTTGCCAATATGCAGCCCCATATTTCGATATATCGGCTTCTCGAGAACGCCCATTCCTCCATGGTACTCGCGGTCCACAGACCCTCATCTCTGGTCTGAGCCTGCCCAGGGCTCAGTACTTCCACGAGATTGGATCGCTGCACATCCCGTTGCGTCTCGTAGCTTGGCCACGTTTCCATCAGTGAGACAGCTGAGGATTCATTATCTCGCATCTACGTATGGAAGTCCAGCGCAAGGCGCGATGGGCACAACGGTCTGGGATGTGTTGAGGAGTATTCAACATGAGTAAGTGGCAGTATGACCCGCATGGCCGAAGTCTGCAATTAAATTTTCTTGCGTCAGTCTCGATACAGAGTTAACAGTAAGGCAGCTCGTGCATCTCACTGCAGGTCCGTTCGAGTCGGTCTTTCGCGGTCGGGTCTCAGCGAATTTCGCAGCAGACCTGGAACGATTCTCCACTTTACGTGGGCTATTAGCTATCAGGTGAGGTTACCCAGAAGAATATTTCTACCTTCTAATATTGACTCGTTATGTCTAGTCGATGGGACGGCATGCTCTTTATCAGGAGCGACCACGAAGGCCCCATATTCCGTTCGACTTTCTCTCCCTTGAGGATGGAGGGTCACTGGGATGACGAAACCAATAGTGCTACTCCACAGTCTGAGGACATACAGTGAGTAGTACCTTGTGCAGGCCCACCTTCAGGGGCCACCACGCCGAGGCGACTTTTGATTGAGCTGGAAGCGAGTAGTGAGCAAATATGAAGATGTATTTTGGGTTTCTACGATACAGAGTAGCAGGTTGTTTCATACCGTAACTATGTTATGATTGAGATGTGAGGGGTTTACCAGACATAAGAGTACATAGAAAAGAAACAATATCGGCGTGAACGGCGCATCTAGGCTAACGGAATGCTATAATACGCGTAACAGCAACAATACGATGCAGAAATTGAGGAAGCTATATGATTGAATGAGACGGGGAAATCGACACAGAGGTAAGATGATGAAGTCAAAAGACGGTAGAGTTGAAAAATGGCGAGTAATCGTGATCAGGATAGGTGTATATCAGTGTACCAACCAAGTCCAGAGCGTGAGCAGCCGGACCTCAATAATTATAATGACGATACCCGTCCGATTGTGATTGCCTCCCTTGGGCGGGCGCGAGCGAGAATTGGCTATCGCTGCCTTGCACGTAGGGCTGCGGCGCATCATATTTTGAGTCTTCGGACCCTTGCCAATTCAGGCGCGAGAAATGCAGGACACTGATCAAAGGCGGTATCGCCACGAACAAGGCCAGAATCTATAGAAGTGATACCAATGAATCCAGCGCATGTTAATAGCTCTGTCGAGACCAGCGTACCTGACCAAAGCTGGGAGAGAAAGTGCTATCGGATGGAGACTCTCGAAGCACGCTTTCGATCGTGCCCACCCACCAGACGTATGGCCCAACCACTACGTTGAAGAAGAACATTAAGGAGTGCTTCCTCCTAAAGTCAGACCTTGAAGCATGTCAGCCCTACGAAAATACGACTGAAAACTCCATGTGCTCACACAAAGTCTTCATCCTTGAAATCACCGCGCCAGATTACAACAATGACTGTGATAATTTGGATCACGAAGGGTACCAGCGCGATGATTAGCCAGAAACGAGAAATCTTCACCCCGGTGACAACGAGATTGAGTGCGATAAAGTATTTGTGCTGCAGGAAGAACGATGTAGCTTCGCAAGACTCTTGTGCAAAATGAGTGGCAGTGTCCGGAACCAGCACATATATGAGTAGTGCAACCGAGGCGAACATTCCGAGGACGACCAGTGTGCGTTGCACGACCTTGCCTTCTCCTACTGATCTTTCCAACCTGTGTCCTCTAAACCCGAGGAAGGACGCAAGGCTATAGCCAAAGAGTACGAGCTGGAGAGGAGGGGTGGCGAGATAGAATGCGAGCCATGCGTGGAAACGACTGAAGTTCCCTTGGATGATGGTGATCCCAGAGGTAATCAAGAGACTGAGTGTATTGAGCAGGGACGAGCTGAATGCTGTTGTGATATCCTCTTGCTTGGTGCCGAATATCAAGAGGATAGCTGTAATAAGAATTGACAGAGTTAGAATCGAGCATAGAACGTGCTCTAGGTTGGCGACTTACATAGACACAATGTGGTGATATAGTCTTAAGAGTATCAGCAGCTTGAAACGTGTATGGGATGTAACCACCTACTAGAAATCCTGACGAAAAGCCCTGGGCATCGGACACCTTTGAGTGATTGAAGGCTGCATATGGTCAAGGCTCTCACCTACAATGTCCGGTTGCGGACAGAAGCCGAAGGGGCAAGAGTCGTCCTGTAGGTATCGAGCACATGTGTCAAATGAGCAAATCACAATCTGCCTGTACTTATCAAGCACCGGGGACACCTACCGATTGAGGATTCAAACAGTATCCCTGTATGTACGAATCTATGCTTGTCGTTAGGTTGAGATAGTTTATCATTCCTGACGTAACCGACGAATTATCGCAGTTAATGACTTGCGACATATTCCTGGCCAACACGTAACAGAGCGTGTCTGGCGGGAACAGAGCCATGATGCGGTTTGACGGTAGATACTAGAGAGGTGTAGCGTAGAAGTGTAAGAAAATTGTGGAGGTAGGCAGCAACAAGGAGGTTATATATGTCTATGGTGGCCCCCGTTTGACTGACTCAATGCTGAGCGGTGAGAGCCATGTTCAAAATAATAGGCCACCGACACTCGCCACCAAAATACACACGAGCTGTGGGGGTGAGGATAGCGTATTAACGGATCACAGGTAACATCGACGTGTCGCATTCGCTTGAGCTCTCAACTCATGCGTGCTTGCCTGGCCTGGATGGCCTCAGGGTTTTCTCAGGCTTGATCCGCTCTTCGCATACGACGAAATGTTGATAATTGTTCTGAACTGAGCCTTCTATCAATAATGAAATGCGGCTGTGGAACTGAACATATCATAAGCAAATGTCAGATACTGCATGTGTAAGGCGCACCTTCTACACACCCAACTAGGGACCTATTAGCAAGCGCATTTTAATTTCCGGCATGCCCAGTACAATGTCGACCTCTCCGGTACACGTTGATTGATATAAACCTGTGCCATTGCTGTTGCCACTGTTTCTTTGATGCGGCGGAGCGGTCTACATGTATGAAATCTGCGGAGAGGAACGTTAAGTTGAACTTCCTTGTGACGTCTGTGACCGATAAGGTAACCAACGTCACACCGGGAGAGAGGGAAAGCACTCGAGAGCGAAAGACAGGGA